>JAKWIY010003052.1:3170394-3287894 GCA_027704805.1 Solanum corneliomulleri | reverse complement strand
TTCGTTGTCGTAGTGTTTTCTTAGATTATACCTAAATAATCTTGGGACACTATTTTCTTTTTATTTATCAAACGCTAAAAAATAAGTGATAAAAACCACTTATTTTTCATTCTTTAGAAATATTTTCCATGAAAAATATTTTTCTTTCGTACCAAACACACCTTGAGCTCAAACTTTGGTCCTACACTTTAGGTTTCCTATTTAGGTCTTCTAAGTACTATTTAATTATTTTATTGTACAAGAAGAGGTTTATAAACAAAGTAATGAACCATTAATTAGCTAAGGAATATGTATCTAGAAAGAAAACATAGAAAGTTCTCTTGTGAATTTTTCTAAAAGTGTATATATATACACTACAAACTTAAATCCTTTTCATCAACAAGAACAAAACCTTGAAGCAAATATCACACATTTTAGCAAAAATAAAGCAAAGAGATAGAAAATGGATTCAACAGAAACTCAAGTATATGAAGATTTTGTTCCATCAACAAAATTGGTTCAAGAAGAACATTTGGATACTCTTCACCTTACTCTTCAAGGTCTTTTTTTTCTTAAGTCATTAAATAGTTTATATCGACACGAAGTGAGGACACATACTATAACTTGTTTTGTCATCTTAGAAGTCTGTCAGTCCTTCTATCGATGTCACATACACCCTCTATTAGTATGTGACATCCTAGGAAAATCTCATATCGACGTAACACAGAAGAGATGTTTAATATATATAAGGAAAAAACATGCATTTAAGACTCTAGTGACGTGTTTTAAAGCCGTGCAACTCTAGTACTCATGTACTATTCATTTCATTGTTTTTGTTAGTTAACCTTAAACATTGAAATTCCACAGGTTTTAAGAAGGAAGAGCTGAGGGTTGAACTGAACAAAACAGGAACTCTGAAGATCAGTGGACAAAGGCCAGTTGGGAAGTCGAATAAGTGGCGGAGATTTCAGAAGGAGACAATAATTATATGGAATAATTACATAAATTGGTATATTTTAATAAATAATTATTAATTTTAGCGATATTTTTTATTTATTATCATTTATAGCAATATTATGTTAAATCTGCAATATGAATTAAAAGTGAATTATGTATGCAATATATATGAATTATAATTGCTTTTTGAAATATATTATGTGTGTTTGGTAAAAATTTGACACATTGTATTATAGATGTATTAAAATGTGTGATAAATGTATCATACATCATTAAAACTTGTATTATACGTGAATAATAAATTGTTCTTTGTAATATGTATTAAACTTGTATTATAAATGAATTAATATTGATCAAGTGAAAAAAATATTATTGCTATAAATGGTAAATATTATTGCTATTACAGTACATTTATGTAAGTTTCCCTAATTATAAGTACCCACTTGAGTAATGAACCGTTATTAGGCGCCACACTTAAATTTATGCTAATCAGTAAAGTTATTTATGTATTTGAAATATATAACACTAACATATTTAGAGAAATTTCATAATTTAGGGAATTTGAAGATAATAAAGTGTATGTAGATTTTATTATTATCTTATGGAGAAAAAAATGTTATTTCCAACTAGGTTTAAGTGCAGCAAAATCAAGTACGAAAAAAAAAACAATGAAGAAAAAATAGCAACTATCAAGGGAAATGATGCAAAGCCTAAGAAAGGAATAATAACAAAAAAATGTGTTAGTCGAAACACAATAAACATCATAAGGTAATAGATATCATAAGCAAAGACTACAAGAATATGGTTAGTACATCGAAGAACATGAACAAGCCTAAACCATAAAAAAAAAAAAGACGATACTCCACTATATACATACTGACATTCTATCCCAATATGTATCTTTCATACCCTCATATATAAGATCATATCTCAAATCTGAAGTTGCATCATATACGACTCTATCTAATCACCTCTCCCCGTAAATTTACAATATAATATCCTAATATTAAAACTTTACTTACACACATTTTGGAAATAAATATATATATATACCTAATTCAATTAAATCCATAGCTAACATGTTGTATTTGTAATTGACCACAAAATCTTAAGACTCATGGATGGATCTAGAGTATTTAGAGCAAATTCTCAAAAAAAAAAAAAAACTTTTAAGCATAATCTTATATTTATATTGAAAAATATACTAAATATACCAAAGATATTTATTGGGCACATATGAAGCCTTTTTGTTAAAAAAAAAAAAAAGAATTAGAGATTATTTAAAAACATAAAATTAAAAATGCTAGTAGATTCACTTCTCCAAGGCATCCACTTTCCTCTACTCCAATCCCTTGATAATTTTAGCCACTTTATTATTGTATTTTATTAAAGAATGAATATGATTAAAGCATCAATTTATATACTTTATGAACTAAATAAATAAATAAATAGAAAATGATGTACAAAGGAGATCACATGCACTTCACATGAAAGATTATATTCCAACTTCTCTCTTGTGCTAAATATAGAATATGTTCCTACAAATAACTCTCAAGTTCCCATGCAGAAAAAAAAAAGTTATTAATATAACTTTTCAAAAATTCATAAAGAAGGATCAGGAAATATAGAAATTCACTAATGGTCACTATCATAAAAACACTCCTTATAATTTGTGCATATTCCTATTTTGATGCATTATATAATCTTCTTACACAAGCATTTCTATGTCTGAGATAGTGATAAGTCTGCATACACTTTTTTTCGAATTTATTTTATAAAATTACTCTGACTATATTATTGTTATTACTACTGTTATATATATATATATATATATATATATATATATATATATATATATATATATATATTGTAACGACCTGTTTAGTCGTTTTGAGCAGCAGATTTTATTTCTGGAAAATTGGCTGAGGCAACGGACCCCACGACGGGCCGTCACAGGCACGACGGACCGTCGCAGGGTCTCGTTTCAATATACTTAGGAATTCTGAAATTGGGTACTGAAAATCGACTCTCTGTAATCTGTGACGGACCTGCAGGACGTGTCGTCACAGCCACGACGAACCGTCGTGAGCTCCCGTTGCAAAACACTTCAACTCTTGAGAATTTGGTACGGGAAACGAGTCTCTGATCGTCATGACGGAAGTGCAGGACGGACCGTCACAGGTGTGACGGACCGTCACAGTCCACTTGAATTTTAAGGGGCTGCGACGACCTGTGTGACGGACCGTCGCAGGCACGACGGGCCGTCACAGGTTGCGCAAATCCCAGGCAGAATCGGATTTCTTTACACGTTTTAAGGGACGTTTTGGACTATTCTTTCCTTAATTATAAAGTTAGAGGGTTAATATTAATAAGTCTAATTACTTGGGGGTTAAAAGAGGTAACCTTAAGTTAATTAGTGGGTTCTATTGTCCTCTTTTACACTTAATTATATGTAAATTAGGGTAAAAGAAAGAGGATTTTGAATAAAGAAAACAGAAAGAACAAAGGGAAAGAGAGATTGAACGTGAGAGGAGAAACGAAGAGGAATATCAAAGCTTGAGGAATTTGCTTGTTTGAATTCAATTCTTCGGTGGAGTTAGGTTATGGTTATTTTACGATATTCGTAGTGAACTCTTAATAGGGAATGATATGTATTGATAGTATTATAAACCCTGCTATGTGTTTAATTGTATGTTTGCATGATCGTGATTATGAAATTGTGATAAACTAAGCATGATGAAGTTATTGAATCCTAAATCTTGAAAGAAACCCTAATTCACTTGTTAATGATGATGCCTTGGTGTAAAAGAAGGCTTGATATATTATATAATGAGATTGATGATGCCTTAGTATAAAAGAAGGCTTGATATATTATATAATGAGATTGATGATGCCTTAGTGTAAAAGAAGGCTTGATGAATTAGGGGATCGGGTGCCACGTTCCGGTACCAGGATAGAATGAGGATCGGAGTGTCACGTTCCGGTACCAGGATAGAAATAGAGGATCGGGTGCCACGTTCCGGTACCAGGATAGAAATAGAGGATCGGGTGCCACGTTCCGGTACCAGGATAGAATGAGGATCGGAGTGTCACGTTCCGACACCAGGATAGTATATGGATCGGGTGCCACGTTCCGGTACCAGGATAGAATGAGGATCGGAGTGTCACGTTCCGACACCAGGATAGTATATGGATCGGGTGCCACGTTCCGGTACCAGGATAGTATATGAGGATCGGAGTGCCACGTTCCGGCACCAGAATAGTATATGGATCGGAGTGTCACGTACCGACACAAGAGGAAGAAAGATAATGAATCTTGAAAGACGTAAATATACTCAATATAATGAACCCAATTCCCAAATGAGTATGATATTGAGGCTTGAGTCCTCATGGGTGAACTTAACGATAATTGTTAATGATATAGTACTTGTTGTTGCTACATGTTAAGCATCATAGTTGATTTTATGATATTAGTTGATATATATTATCTTCTATTTTGAGTTGGCCGATGATATCTACTCAGTACTTGTGGTTGTACTGACCCCCCTACTTTTATGTTTTCTTCTTTGTTATTTGTGGAATGCAGCAAACGTTCCGTCGTCTTCAACTCAACAGTAGATCTAGCCAGTCTTCACTCCATCAGAAATTCAAGGTGAGCTAATGCGTCTAGCTTGGACTGGATCTTCTTCTTCAAGTCTTGATGCCTTGAACTTCCGGCATGGACTAGCTTGTATTTGTTTTAGCTTCTTAGACAGTTTTAGTCTAGTAATTTGAGGATAGATGTTCTTGTGATGATGACTTCCAGATTTTGGGGATAATAATAATAGTTTTGAATTGTTTTTATTAATGAGTTAAGTCTTCCGCATTATTTTCTGTTGATATAAATTGAAATGTTAAGGTTTAGATTGGTTGGTTCGCTCACATAGGAGGGTAAATGTGGGTGTCAGTCGCGTCCCCGATTTGGATCGTGACGTGTGTGTGTGTGTGTGTGTGTGTGTGTGTGTGTGTGTGTGTGTGTGTGTGTGTGTGTGTGTGTGTGTGTGTGTGTGTGTGTGTGTGTGTGTGTGTGTGTGTGTGTGTGTGTGGTGTGTGTGGTGTGTGTGTGTGTGTGTGTGTGTGTGTGTGTGTGTGTGTGTGTGTGTGTGTGTGTGTGTGTGTGTCAAACTATAATTAAATTCCTCGAATTGGAAATTCCTAAAACTTGAGCCCCAAACTTTATTGAGAAGATTTCATGAATTGCATAAATAATAAACATATGACTCTATAATTATAGTTTTGTTAATTGCGCTCAATAGTTATAGTTTCATTTGCTATGGAGGTTGTGGTTTGTATATTAGGCTCTATAATTATAGTTTTGTTAATTGCGTTCTATAGTTATAGTTTCGTTTGCTATGGAGATTGTAATTTGTATATTTCGCTTGCCCGTTTGAATATTTCGCTTCCAGACACGAACATGGTAAGTATATTCAAATTGAGTTGTGATTTGTATATTTCGTTTGTAAATATACAAATATATAGGGTAAATATATACAAAATTATATATTTACATTTAGTAATTTTGTAAGAACTTAGTTTGTATATTTCGTTTGTTAGTATACAAAATAGAGTAATTTATTATGAATTCTTCATAAATTGCGTACGAATAGTTAGGGTAAACATATACAGATTCTGAATTTATACAATCAAGGACCGATTTATACTGAATTTATATAATTAGAAAACCAAATAGCAAAATTTCACGAAATTATAACCACAAATTAAAAATCATCAAAGCTAATAGCTATATTACATAATATACTCTAAATATTTACCATTTTGCGTAATTTTTCCAACTTTATTTCCTATTTAGGAATTCTTCTTATTTTTATTTTTTTTTCTTGTAGAAGCAAACAATACTTGGCAAAGGTTTCTAATTAAAGAATGGCATGTAACTATGTGTAAGGAATATTTAATTTGAAAGGAAACAAAGAAAGTAGTATGTCCATATATAACCTAAAAATAACCTACAAAATCTATATTTAGAAGAAAAACATATTACAAAATTTGCAAAAGAGAAATTAAGAAGAAAACAAATATGGAAAATGGAAATAAAGATAATTTTAGTTGTTGTAGCAACTCAAGAATACATGAAGATTTTATGCCAACATCAGAATTGGTTCATGGAAATGACTATGATACCCTTCTCCTTAATCTTCCAGGTGCATCTCCTCATTTAATTTTTTTCAAGATAGTTATCGTATAATTCAGTCAAATTTATTTATCGATATGATCAAAATATACGTCATAAATACATAATCAATGTGTATATATATATATATATATATATATATATATATATATATATATATATATATATATATATATATATATATATAGAGAGAGAGAGAGAGAGAGAGAGAGAGAGAGAGAGAGAGAGAGATGATCAAAATATATGTAATAGATACATAATCAATGTGTATGTATGTGTGTATATATATATAATTGAAAGAAGTAGTTTTATAAATGGTTACATTTTCTTTCTTTACATTTCTTTTTTTTTTCTTTCATTGGCTTTCATGTATAATTGCCTCCTCCTTGCTATGAAATTTATGTGTCTCTAATTTCTGTTTTTTAATTATTATTTTTGAAAAAGAAAGGGTAAATATATCTTTCAATTTTACAATTTAAAGATGATATATCACTTTCTTAAAAAGTGGTTTATATATATATATATATATATATATATATATATATATATATATATATATATATATATATATATATATATATTCTAATCATCTAACAAATACAACATATTTTCCCTTTTCATTAACAAACTAATTTAATTTACTAAATTTTAAAAAAGTGATCTGAAATTAGTTTTGTAGTTCTAAAAATGTCACATCCATGACTTTAATAAATTACCCCACCAATTTTTTAGTTGGATCTATTCTGAATATATAAATAGTTATATCAGCTTTAAGTCACAAAGTTAATAATAGTTTGATTAATCAAAACCTTTATGTTGTATCAGTATTCATATATAATTATTACATTTCTATTTTTCTTCAGTAAAGTTCACACTTTATTTTCGCTTTTACCTTCTGACATTTTTTTACGCTTTTGCTTTTAAAAAAATTTATCGAACATCGACATCGAAAACTCAACAGGTTTCAAGAAAGAAGAAGTGAAGATTCAATTATGCAAAAGAACAGGAATTCTAAAGATAAATGGACAAAGGCCAGTAAATAAATTTTTAAGCTTTCAAAAGGACATTCTTGTTTCAAAAGATTGTGACAAAAGTAAAATAAATGCAAGGCTAGTAAATGGAATACTTTATGTTAGACATCCAAAACATATAATTTCATCACAAAAATATGAAAATGACTTGCTAACCTCAACTAATATTGAACCAAAACAAGATGAAAAGAAAACAAAATTAGATGAACCAAGTGGACAAGACAATGCTGAGAAACCAAACAACACTAGTCCAAAATCCAATGAGCAAACACAAGTTGTTCAACGAAACGAATCGATGAAAGATGATGCCACCACGACGCGTACTTCTAGTGATATATTTGCAAAGTTGAAGGTGTCAAGGCAAGTGATGAGCATAGCTCTGGCTGCATTGGTGGTTCTTGGTATTGGTGGCTATGTAATGAGGGTTCCAAAGAAAGCAAAAGAATGAGAAGAGTATAGTTAGCTATTTGTGTATTTGTGATTACAAAGTTTGATATTGCAATGTAATGTAATTTATTTGAACAAATAATCAGCATTTGAATAAAGCATTAGTGTTATGTGCTAACAAGGTTTATGTCCTTCGATTCTGTGGCGGAACCAAAATTTTCATTAAGGAGATTCAAAAATATGATAGAGTAAATAAGTGAAGTCGAGTAAATTTGGCATCTACTATATGTTACATAAAAGGTAATTTTAACCTTGTATATGCAATGTAATTTTCCGTCAAATGAGGGATCAGATGAACCCCCTTCCCCCTACCTAGCGCCTACGCGTTTACCTACATTTCAATTTATTTGTTGATGATTTTATTTTGATATGAAGTTTAAAAAGTAATGAAAACTGTTGACTCTTATGGCCTTAAACAAAAGATACGTAGAATATACCAAAATATCGTCTAATCTTCTAATCTTAAACATGTTATGTGAAATATTGAAATTTAAGAGTTGCCCAAAAGAAAAATAGACTAAAAAGGAAGATAAGACAAATAAATCGTTGTGTACGGTATGAAAGAAAAATATTTTCCAAAAAAGGTTTTTAAATCATCATGTTTGATTGATTTAAGTGTTTTGAAAACTATTTTTCAAATAGACTTATTTTTCTCAAATTTAAGGAAAATGAGTTTCTAGGTAGAGTAAGGAAAACATTTTCATAACTCTCTTTAACTTCACCACCTGATTGGAAACCCGACCTCGACTTGGGGACACAACTCCCTATCCCAACCCTAACCCAGATTGAGGTCGCATCTCGGATTTAGGTCAGGATTTGGAGCCCAAATTGGATTGAGGTCCCAATTCATGTTCAACGCTCGATGTCAGGGTCAAATTCAAAGTTCGAGTCTCGAGTCAGATTCTGAGTCGAGAGTAGGATCTTGGGTCGGGGTCAAGATTTCGATCCCTAATTTGTAGTCAAGTCTAAGGTCAAAGTCGAATCCTAATCCTAGGTCTTGGGGCGGGAGTCGGGTCTCGATTTTCAAGGCCAAGACCCGACTCTTGACCTAGACTCGATTTGACACCCGATCGGAATCCAACTCGACTTGGGGAACCAGATACCGACTCCAAGACCCGACTCTCATCCTTCACTTCGGATCCAACTCATGATTATAGTATATTTTTTTTCGTCTTACAGTATTTTGTGTTCGTTGTCGTAGTGTTTTCTTAAATTATACCTAAATAATCTTGGGACGGTATTTTCTTTTTATTTATCAAACACCAAAAAAATAAGTGATAAAAACCGCTTATTTTTTCATTCTTTAGAAACATTTTTCATGAAAAATATTTTCCTTTCGTACCAAACACACCCTTGAGCTCAAACTTTGGTCCTACACTTTAGGTTTCCTATTTAGGTCTTCTAAGTGCTATTTAATTATTTTATTGTACAAGAAGAGGTTTATAAACAAAGTAATGAACCATTAATTAGCTAAGGAATATGTATCTAGAAAGAAAACATAGAAAGTTCTCTTGTGAATTTTTCTAAAAGTGTATATATATACACTACAAACTTAAATCCTTTTCATCAACAAGAACAAAGCCTTGAAGCAAATATCACACATTTTAGCAAAAATAAAGCAAAGAGATAGAAAATGGATTCAACACAAACTCAAGTATATGAAGATTTTGTTCCATCAACAAAATTGGTTCAAGAAGAACATTTGGACACTCTTCACCTTACTCTTCAAGGTCTTTTTTTCTTAAGTCATTAAATAGTTTATATCGACACGAAGTGAGGACACATATTATAACTTGTTTTGTCATCTTAGAAGTCTGTCAGTCCTTCTATCGATGTCACATACACCCTCTATTAGTATGTGACATCCTAGGAAAATCTCATATCGACGTAACACAGAAGAGATGTTTAATATATAAGGAAAAAAAACATGCATTTAAGACTCTAGTGACGCGTTTTAAAGCCGTGCAACTCTAGTACTCATGCACTATTCATTTCATTGTTTTTGTTAGTTAACTTTAAACATTGAAATTCCACAGGTTTCAAGAAGGAAGAGCTGAGGGTTGAACTGAACAAAACAGGAACTCTGAAGATCAGTGGACAAAGGCCAGTTGGGAAGTCGAATAAGTGGCGGAGATTTCAGAAGGAGTTTCCTGTTGCAGGAAACTGCGACAGAAGCAAAATCAGCGCGAAGTTAGAGAACGGAATTCTTCATGTTATACAGCCAAAAATGAAAACCTCATCAGAGAAAAAGGATAACAAATTGATAGCAACCTTAGCTGAAAACACCCCTGCAGCAAATAGACAGACTACAACTTTACGAGACGAGTTTAGTAAACAGGACAATGCTGGTACTAATACCTGTTCTAAAGAAGAACCAAAGACCAATAGTCCTAAAAACAGTGAGCAAACAGAAGGTAAAAGTAGTTCAAGTAGTAGTTCTTACAGTGAGTCGACAGATGATGAAACAATCGGAAATGTGAGTTGTTTGCCTGCAAACATGAAGAAGACAAGGAAGGTGATGAAAATGATTCTTGTTGCTGTTTCAGTTCTTGGAATTGGACTCTATGTTGCCAACGTGATGAATTCTGCAAACGGCGTTGAAGAATGAGAAGGCAAAAATCTGTTGGATGTCTCTATGGTTGTGAATATAATAACTAGCAAATATATAAACTGTATGTAATCTATGAATTTGTTGTGAATATTAAACCATTATAACTGCTAATTAAGTCGCAATATTGGTTTTTTATCTCATATACAACAACATACTAAGTGTAATTCCACATTGGGGTCTGAGTGTGATGTGTACGTAGTCTTACCCCTACCTTGTAAAGGTCGTAGAGAGGTTGTTTCCAAGTCTGGAGGGTGATGTGAATGCAACGTCACATCTACCCTGTGAAGATAGTAGAGAGGTTGTTTCTGTTCTGATAGACTTTCGGCTCAAGTAAAGCATATCAAAGTCACTAATAGAAGGAAATACAGTGGTGAAGAAGTCATGTAGAAAGTAATGGAGAAAAGAAAAATAACAACAAGAAGTAATACGATAACCAAAGCAATGTAAACAACATGTAATAAATAAAATCGAGCAATAAGATAGTAATAATAATAATACTGATAAAGGAAACTAGACAACGCTCGACTATCTACTAGAGCCCTTCCACCCTCATTCTCGACCCCCATATCCTTCTATTTAGAGTCATGTCCTCGATAAACTATAGGTGTGTATGTCCAGTCTAATCAGCTCTTCCTAATACGAACTTCAGCCTACCTCTACCGCTCTTCAAACCTACCATAGCCAACCATTCATACTACACTAAATAGGATCTGCTGATGATCATTTTTCATTAGATTTCTAATCGAAAACCATGTGCAACAAGAGAAAAAAAAAAGAGTTATCCACCGGACAGTTAGTATTTTCAGGTCGTGTGATTTTTGTGTTAGTAACCTCAAAGTTACGTGATTTTTGTGTTGTGTGAAAAGAAAAAGTGATCGTTACGTGACCATATATGAAATTTACCTTGGTATAAGTAGCTTTCCATAGTAATAACTAAGAGAAAAGAGAGTTCAGCTTACACTCAACTCACAACAAGAACCAATTGATCACTTTACATATGCAATGCTGATAATTCTTAGTGCTAAAAAGTTCATTTCAAATACATTACATGATAAGCTTTGGAAAAAAAAAGGACAAATTAAACTGGCTCCTACTTTTCTATTGCTCTTTGAGTATTGTTTCGTCTCACCCCGAATCCGGGGTGAGAAGTGACACAACACTCGATGCCTTAACTCTGACTGAGCGAACTGATTAAATATAGGGAAAAAAGACAAATATACCTCTGAACTATCGTAAATGAAAAACAGATATCCTCGTCATACTTTAAAGACATTGGTGCCCCTGCAGTCCAAAACTAGAACATATGTACCCTTTATACTAAACGGACATACACGTGTCATAATCTTATCCACCGACCCGACATTGGTTCGATGAATAAGATTGTTTCACGTGTCCCTATTTAGTCTTTCGTTAGAGTGAAGGGCATATATGCTCTAGTTTTTGGACGACAGGGGCACCAATGTCCCTAGAGTATGACGGAGGGTATCTGCATAGCATTTACGATAGTTCAGGGGTATATTTGCCCTTTTTTCGCTTGAATATATCTACCCATACTCATGAAAAATGCATGTCAAACCTTATGAAAAAAGGTATATTCATGTGTGCAATAAGTGTATGCATGTAGCACATTAGAGTATGATTCTTGAAACATGTGTGCAAAGGCGGAGGTAGTGTAGAAGGTACGAATTCGACAAAACCTAGCTAGTAGCTTTTGTCCGAATCTTGTATTATTTGATACGTACAAATTATTAATTTAGAACTCAGTAACTTAAGAGAGGACTCAAGAAACCAACTAACCTCCCATAATATACTATATTTACCTTTTACCATGTCACTTAAACACTACATCGGGATAATAGAACCCTCGTAGACTTTCATATCATATCATATATTATTATAAGCATGAAGCTCTATAGTGTAAAGTTGAATTACTATTTTGCCCTTTTATTAAATTAAAATTTAATTTATTGTTTAATTAAATATAAATATTTTAATTACACAATGATATGTATGTATCATATTCTTCTATTTAATTTTCTTAAGTATTTAAATTATGGAGAAACTTTTAATCTATCCAATCAATGACTTTCAATAAGTAAAACAAAGGATGAGATTTTCTAAAGTCTTTTTATTACTCCTATTTATTCATGCATCACTTAATTACTGAAGTTGAAAGGTTTTTTCAGCTTTAAATTTTGAAGACACTACTTAACTTACATTAATTACAATGAATATGGTAAATGAAAAGATGATTTTTTGAACTTCATTTCATATGATACTTCAGCCTTTCCAATTAACTTGAATTATTTTCATCTTCCACATATTATTAAAATGTATAGATATTTAAGACATGGAGAAAGAAAATAACAACACAAATCAAGAGCATTCAAAAGTACAAGAATTCATATTCCAACCCTTTTTTTGAAAATTTTCTTGGTCTTCTCTATTGCATGAAACTATATGATGGCACAATATGGTTCTAATACATTTGGAAGTGCTATTTTGACATTTAGATGAACGTATTATTAAAAGAGTAAGTCACAATTTAGCTAACATTTTTCCTTGTTGCTTTCCGTTTTAGTTTTGTTAATTATATTATTCTTTCTTCTATATTAAATGATTTTTTGTTATATTTAAATAATATATCGGTCTATTAATAGAAAAAAAAAGTAAGGTGGACTACAATTTTGATATATGTTGTTCATAATATTTTTTATATTTCTTTGATTTCCTGTCATTGTATGAAATAATTTCATTGTGTATGTTCTTTTTGGCTATATATGATAAAATCCTAATGCATAAATTTTCTTTCTGATATGGTGTCTTCTCTTCAATCTTTTGGTGTTATATTACGCTGTGTGATATTTTTTTGGTTGAAGGGTAAAAAAAATTTAAACAACATAGTATAAAATTGGATTATCATTTTATCCTGTGTTAAATCAAAATATTATAAATATTTATATATAAATAGTAATCATTCTATATGCCACACTAAATATTAAAAAAATTGGTTAAAGTCAAAAAATTGAAAGACAATATTCATAAATAAATTTTAGGCATTTCTACCCTTTTAATGACTAAAATAGTTTCAATTTTTTGAATATTTTTCTTTATACTAAAACATAAATTATTTTATTATGAGACCATTGAGTTAAATCAATATATAAAATCCATAATCAATGCTCACTAAAGATTTGCGATGTTTCATAGATAATAGTTTTGACAAATTACTTGATGCAACTTTAGTTACTACTATTATTTTGAATAATAGTTGCAGTTATTGTATTTTTTCTTTTCATAGTGATAAGAAATAATATATAGTTGCAGTTATTGTATTTTTTCTTTTCATTGTGATAAGGAATAATATATATCTTCATAACTTACACCATCTAATTATCCTATTTTTATTCCATATACATCTTTATTTGTTTCATGAGTAACTAAGGTTATTTTTTTCATTCTATAGTTTAAATAGTGCCGCTTATATCATTATTGTTTTATTTGATTCATACTTTAACTAAATGAAGAAGTCTCTTGAATTATAATTATTTATGGGAGAAGTGTCTACAAAAATTTCAAAAAATATATATAGATTTTGTATTTCTTTTTCCATATACATATTGTTATGACTAGAGCCTTCAAAAGAATGTGTATGTTGTCGCATGTTTTTTTCTTTGTTTATTTTGTATATGTGTTTTCTCTCTATTAAACTTCTTTAATTTGATTTTCCATAAATTTCTGATTGTTTTAATTGTATTTTTATTTAGGCTAAAGTTAATCTTTTGTGACTATAAATAATGTAAATTGGCTAATTACTATCAAAAGTTCTAAATTTACGATTTGTTGATAAATTTTAGACATTAAAATAAGATTTCTCATTTGATGTTATTGTGATTAAACTTCTTTAATTTGATTTTTCATAAATTTATGATTGTTTTAATTGTATTTTTATTTAGGCTAAAGTTAATCTTTTGTGACTATATATAATGCAAATTGGCTAATTACTATCTAAAGTTCTAAATTTAGAGTTTTTTGATAAATTTATACATTAAAATAAGATTTCTCATTTGATTTTTTGTCACAATTTTATAATTTTATTAGTAAGTGTCGCATTTTGTTATTCGTTACATGCATGTACATGTAGAATTCTAATTGTTATAATGAATATAAAAAATAACATGGAATACACGTGCAACGCACGTGTCTGAAACTAGTATTATTATAAACGGGAACAAAAAAGTTGAAAGTTGAAATACCAAAATAACCCTATATAGTTGAGTTACTACAATAATACCATTATATTATTATTATTGATTATTATTATTATTATTATTATTATTATTATTATTATTATTAAATAGTAATTTAAGTTCCATAACAGAAAACTTTTTACATACCACTAAAATGTTACCGTAATAATTTGAAGTGCATTTATGAGTATTCCTTTTGCCATTATCATTGAGTTGCATCAAAAAAATTTCTTCTTGCTGAATTTTGATCACTTAAAACAATTACCGTTTTAGATTAAAAAAACTTAAACATTATAGCACATGAAGAGAGAGGTTAGAAGAGCATATGGAGATATTCATACAATATCAATATTTAAAGGGAAAAGGCTCAAATATGCCATCGAACTTTCAAAAAAGGCTCATTTATGCCATCCGTTAAAAGTTTGGCTCATCCATGCCATTACCGTTTAAAAAAAGGCTCATTCATGCCATTTTTTTTTAACGGTGGTTTTACAAAACCACTTTTTACACGTGTCAGATTAAAATTCGTCCACGTCATTTTTTATTTATACTAGGGAAAAGGCTCAAATATGCCATCGAACTTTCAAAAAAGGCTCATTTATGCCATCCGTTAAAAGTTTGGCTCATCCATGCCACTAC
Source organism: Solanum corneliomulleri (assembly GCA_027704805.1). NCBI lineage: Eukaryota > Viridiplantae > Streptophyta > Magnoliopsida > Solanales > Solanaceae > Solanum > Solanum corneliomulleri. Next base: position 3,272,792 of record JAKWIY010003052.1, on the reverse strand, counting down.
CGTTTAAAAAAGGGTCATTCATGCCATTTTTTTTTAACGGTCGTTTTACAAAACCACTTTTTACACGTGTCAGATTAAAATTCGTCCATGTCATTTTTTATTTATAATAAAAAATCAAAAATCTGAAAAATTATTAAATAAAAAACCCACCCAAATAAAGACCCACCCAAATTAAAAAAATCGCTGCCAAGAAAGCGATTTATGTGAATTTCTTTTCTTTTTTCTTTTTAAATCTTGGCAGCTACTTTAGTTAACAAATTTTAATTAAATTATCGCTGCCAATTTTTTTAAGTAAATCATATTAAATGTTGATGAAGTTTTTTTTAAAAAAAATAATTCAACGATTTTTTACAAAAATTGTCACTGATTTTTTATAAAAAAAAATTCCACCAAGTTGCGATCTTTAATTTTAAAAAATCAAGAAAGTAACAGCCAAGAAAAAAAATTCTTAATATACATATGCTGCAATTGCAGTGATTTTAAATAAAAAAAAACACTTAAAATTATAATGCGATTTTTATTTTTATCAAAATAAAAAAAAATCACCAATATTTAATATGACTTTTTTAAAAAAATAATTGGCGACGATATTTTTATAAAGAAAAAATTTCTAGAAGCAGATTTTTTTATTTAAAAGAAAACTTTTTTTGTAAAAATGCTGATTTTGATTATTTTGGTAAAAAAATCACCTACATTAAATAACTTTTTTTAAAAATAATTTAGCAGCTAAATATATCATCGAACTTTAAAATCTTCATTTATGCCAAATATAATAAAAATAATTTAAAATATAATAATTTGGGTGTACATATAGGGTTTTATATTTAATAATTTTTCAGATTTTTGATTTTTTATTATAAATAAAAATGACGTGGACGAGTTTTAATCTGACACGTGTAAAAAGTGGTTTTGTAAAACCGCTGTTAAAAAAGAAATGGCATGAATGAGCCTTTTTTAAACGGTAGTGGCATGAATGAGCCAAACTTTTAACGGATGGCATAAATGAGCCTTTTTTGAAAGTTCGATGGCATATTCGAGCCTTTTCCCTAGTATAAATAAAAAATGACGTGGACGAATTTTAATCTGACACGTGTAAAAAGTGGTTTTGTAAAACCACCGTTAAAAAAAATGGCATGAATGAGCCTTTTTTTAAACGGTAGTGGCATTGATGAGCCAAACTTTTAACGGATGGCATAAATGAGCCTTTTTTGAAAGTTCGATGGCATATTTGAGTTTTTTCCCATATTTAAATAAAGAGAATACATGGTTAGATGTTACAATTTATTATTTTTCACTTCTTAATGACTTTAATTGCTAAACTTTTTAGCTTCTAAAATTAAATACATTCATTCATAGCCTTTCATATACACAATTTCTCTCTTTATAAATTGATTAGAAAATATTAGTCCATTACACTTTATATTTTCACATCTTATAGTTCTTATGTAATCTTTTATTCATTGGTCATTTTTTTTCTTATTGATATATTGCCTTGTTTAATTAACTTCTTTCATTTTGTATGGAAATATAGTGTTAGATATTTGGCAATCTTGACAAATCATATAATTGAAGTAGTAATCTTTTTTTACCAATAAATACAGTGTATCCCACATGATTAAAAGAAAAAGTTTTTATCAATAGAATTCGGAAATTCTTCAGATTTTATTGATCTTGCAACCTTAGTTGACTGTTTTACCAGAAACATCATTTTTACCCTTTAAATATTGTATAATGCATCAATTATTCTAAAATAATTATATCATTTGAAATATTTGGTATTAAATAACATGGGATACACGTGCAACGTACGTGTTCGAGAACTAGTCTTATTAAAAAGAAAGGGTATATTCTCCCTTCTTTTGTATTATAGACTTTCCATATCCCCATTAGAAAATATCAAACTTTTGAGCCTCAAAACTTTGTACCTAAACTTTTAGGTTCCCTATTTAGGAGTTCTTTTTCATGTACAAGAAAACTTTGTATAGCTTAAAGAAAAGGTTTGTTAAAGGAATATGTATCTTGAAAGAAAACACACACACAAAAAAAAAGTTTTCTTGTGAATATTTTTAAGTATATATATATACTTCAAACATTAATCATTTTCATCAACAAGAAAAGATTACATATTAACAAAAAAAAAGAGAGAAAAAAAGAAAGATACAATATGAATCCAAAGGGAGGAGCTACACCAACTCAAGTATATGAAGATTTTGTGCCATCATCAAAGAAGGTTCATGCAGAAAACTTTGACACAATTCACATTAATCTTCATGGTAATTTTCATTTCACATCACACACGATTATTTTTATGTTTTTTTTAGGGAAAATGGTCTGATATACCCCTCAACTTTGTCATTTGGAGCTGATATACCCCTTGTTATAAAAGTGGCTCATATATGCCCTTACCGTTATACAAATGGCTCACATATACCCCTGACGTTATAAAATGGCTCACATATACCCTTTATTTAACGAAAGTTAAAAAAATAGTTTTAAATTTATATTTATTACTTCTAATTTTTTTAAAAAAAATTATTTAGGGGTATATATGATTCTTCTATCAAAGTTCAAGGTATATTTTAATTTTTTTCATACATAAATTTTTTTTGACTTCTTTTATTATAATAATTTGAATTTCTTATTCTTATTTTGTTTTTTTTATTTCATTCCTTAGTTTAAAGAATAAAAAAATAAACTATCTTTTTGTGTGTATTGCAATTTAATTTCATATTCGAAAAAAAAAATTTGGTCATCTACAATAAGTTTTACAAGAATATTAGTATAAATTAGTCATTGAAACAAAAAAAGTCAAAAAAATAGGTTTGACGAGGATTAAATTTACTCATATGGGATTATATTTTTTTAGAAAAAAATAATAAAAATTTAGATTAAAATTATTATTTTTTTCATTTCCGTTAGAGGAAAAAAAGGGTATATGTGAGTCATTTGTTTACAAGTAGGGGTATATATGAGTCACTTTCTTAACAAGGAGTATATCAGCTCTAAATGACAAAGTTGAGGGGTATATGAGACCCTTTTCCCTTTCTTTTTATATAAATTTCATGGCTAATACGATTAATGTCATATATGATTATGGACGTTGAGGCTAACTCATGAAACGAAGATTGTCCAAAACCGTATAAGCAGATTGTAACTTATTCCCTAAATCATATGGCATAACAGTTACAGACTAATAAACATTGAAATTACTCAGGTTTCAAGAAGGAACAGCTGAAAGTTGTACTTACCAGCACAGGAACTCTGAAGATCAGCGGCCAACGGCCAATCGGTCCGAATAAATGGCAGAGGTTTCTGAATGAGTTTCCTGTTGCAGAAAACTGTGACAGAAGCAAAATCAGCGCGAAGTTTGAAAACGGAATTCTTCATGTTAAACAACCAAAACTGATACCAAAAGTGGAAAAGGAGAAGGAATTGTCAGCTACATTGGCTGAGAATGCCCCTGCAGCTAAAAGACAGAAGACTACTTTACGAGACGAGTTTGGTAAACAGGACAACGCTGATGCTGATACGCCTGCTAAAGAAGAACCAAAGGAAACTAGTCCTAAAACAAGTGAGCAAACAGAAGAGAAAAAGCTACCATCACATGATAGTAGTTCGAGTAGTTCTTCTCATTCCAGTGAATCCGATAGTGAATCGACTGATGATGATACAGATGATGAAGCATCCGAAAACGTCAGTTGTTTGGTTGCAAACCTGAAGAAGCCAAGTAAAGTGATTCAAATGACTCTTGTTGGTCTGTTGGTTCTTGGAATCAGCCTCTATGTCGCCAACGAAAGATCTCATTAAACTTTCATTTCTAAACTGTACTCAAATCAATTTGTTATGAATCATAAAATCATCATTTGAATATATAATAAGTGATAATGAAATGAAATGATTTGCATTTTCATGTGTGTTCACTAAAGGTCTGAATCATTTGGACTCTTTGTATATAGGCTGCACTCACCTCCGCTTGCCCGGTCGAGCAGCAACATAACAGATTTTTTAATAATTGTCATTTTCCATTGAGTTAACTACCACAAACATATCTGAACTATCAGTTTTTCGCGAGTTTCACACCACAACTATCAGTTGTTCTGATGATGATATAGAAAAAGAAAACAACTGATAGTTCGAGTGTTGAACTTGCAAAATATCGATAGTTGAAGTGTGTTTTTGACCATCAACTCTTTCATTGGAACGTTATCCCAGTACGACTGTAGAAAGAATAGATAACATGGTAAAGAACACTTTGTTCATCTAATCCTGCAGAAAACAGCAACTAAACAGGATAAAGACAACATCGAAGGGGCGGGAAAAAGAGAAAGGAATAGCATGATAAGTTCTGAATAGCACCATTTAACTTCCACAAACACTTCAATGTTTCAGAAAATAAAACACTTAATACAAGTACTTTAAATAGATAGTAGCTATAGTCATCGTTGATTTATTTTAGCCTCTTTGTATAAGAGAACGATAAAACGTAACTAGCATGCTTCTACTGTAAATAGTACATAATAATTAGCCACACTTCTCATTGAGGAATTCCAATCTCACAACAGACCACTTATCTTCAGCGATAGGAAGTACAGTAGTACCCGTGGGGAGGACCCCGTCTGGAATGGATTTGTAAACTCTGATCCTGTTGGAAAGGAGGTAACTTTCGGTTTCTGCAGTCCTCCTCGCACTAGAATCTGCATTCGAGACAGTAGGAGATTTGGATGGCGTAGTTTTACTAGGAAAATGGAGCAATGATTCCACCGAAGAAGGGGGTTTCTCGTTGACACTGAGCTCTTGGACGCCAAGCGTAAGTGAAGATGCATTAACTATATCAGCACCTATGGACTTTGGAGATGTACTTTTAGAGTAAACTATCTCCTCTTCATCTGTCAAAGGCATGAATAATTAGTTGAATCAGAACCGGTAATAATAAGACGATGACATTAGTCGGAACGAGTACAAGGTAAAAACTATGAGACAGACCTCTGAATTTTTCTTGACTAATGGAAATGGACAGTGATTCCATGATAGGTTCAGTTTTGACGATTTCACCTTCCGACTCCGCGGAAACAGTTGAAGGATAACCAGCATATATGGATTTGCCTGAAATTGGAAAAAATATCGAAATACTGTAGAACAGTAAAATTTTCACTAGTCTTTCAAGACAAATAGCTGTTAGACTGAACGGAGGTAAACTAGTTGGCCGAATGGTATATATCCATGACTTTCCCTTTCTATAATGTTCGATTGGCTCACGTATACAGAAGGTAGGAGAAGAATACTTACATTTTGTTAAAGCTGTATGAGCAACCTTAGCAGCGTTTTCTTCTGCCTGTTTCTTGGACTTTGCGCCATCCCCGTGAAAGATTTCTGCTTCAATTTCTACACTTGAGAAGAATGTCAGATTGTGAGGCTCACCGGCCCTGATTGTTTTATATCTAGGCAAGCAAATTTCTTCTTGTTGTGCTAGTTCTTGCAGGAAACACTTGTAGCTGCCGGTATTACTCTGCAACGAAGATTATAAAATGAACAAAAGAGAAAGCTTCCGTGCCAATTGCCAAAACAAAAATTAACACACTTGCAGCAAACAAGATGGATTGACGACTTGGCTAGAATTCAAGTTACACACACTGACAGCGTAAGCATTTTGAAGAAACGCTTATCATAGACGGTGCATATAGGACATATACTCAGATAACAAGGGGCTATACCTTTTCTAAGTCAACGGTTACGAGTTTCATTAATGCAAACTGTGCAGCAGATTCTTCTGCTTCCTCTGAACTCTTGTATGCTCCGGGACTTTTGAACAATTCACCAGCCACCCTCACAGTTGCCTCGAAATAAAGACCTTGAGCTGAACTCATCTTTTTGTTGCAGTACACAGGTACACCGAGATTTTTCCTTTTTGCATACATCTGCAGCTTCGTCTTGCACTGATAATGAGACTCTTCTGTAACAAAAACAACCTGACTTAAACATTCAAGGCGAACGGTAATGACACCAAAATATCAACAAAAAAATAAATGAAGTAACAGCAAACCGTCTTAGGCTATTCACCTTGCTTGATCTCAGAAGTATTTAGATGATCCTGCAGACGTTGACATGCTTCCTCGGTTTCCGTTACTCCACTATCTTCTATAGTTAGAAATGAACTACCTAATAATAAGTAGAGAAAGATGTTACTTTAGAGAAAAAAAGGAAATTACAAGTCAAGCAAGGTTTTAGAACACAAAGAAAAAGTTTCGAAAAAGAAAGAAAGGATTCATCAATGACTAAAGTCTAAACAGCAATCGCAATGGTAATGACACTGAAATCTCAAAAGATCAAAGTATAATCAAATGTATCGGAAAGATCATCTGAGACTTTTCACCTTGCTTGATCTCAGAAGTACTTTTATCCTGCAGACTTGCATCAATTTTTCTTAGCGCGCTATCTTCTGCAGTTGGAAGTGAACCATCTAATACTACGTAGAAAAAAACATCTTATTTACTATACAAATTCAACCGGCAGAACCTATTTTTCTATTTGAACATTGGACAAACTTACAACACAAAACCTGCTATCTGTTCTTAAGCTCTTTCTTCTTAACAATAATGTATCGATAATCCTAGACAAACAAGAAACACGTGAAACTAAATACTAATGAGCCAATCATTTGTTCCACACGTAAAGAACGCATCATCTTTTCTTGAAAAAGAACATATCATTTCTACAAAATAAGAGAAAATGCGAACATAAAGTGACAATCAAACAATCAATCTACTATATATGCCACACTCACTAACTAATAGGGGACGGTTATATGAAATCTCTGTATCCATTCCGCGCTCCTAATAAATCCAATCTTTAACATATTTATCTTAGTTAAATTAAAACGTACCCCTTCTCCTTAATCCGAACTTCATACCTACTATGTGAACAAACTTCAAATATGAGAAAGAGTAAAAAGTGATTTGTCTATAACAAACTTGAAAGAAAATTCAGACCATATTTTACTATTTGAGTTCACAAGTTCAAGAGAAAAAGTCTAAAACCAAAGCTTATATGTGAAACACTACGTTGTTTGAACTCTTCAAAGATGTCAACAGGTGCAAGTCGGATCTTTTTTGGAGGATCCAACACTGACGCGACAACATTTTTGAAGAGTAACATGTAAATAAGAACCAACATAATAAACAATAAACACTTATAAACATGATCTTTAAGAGATACTTCATATGCATATAGATATATATATACCATTAGTAAAGTGAAGGAAAGCAAACTTAGCAGCTTCATTATGTGCTTCTTTTGATGATTTACGCAAAGGTAGAGAGTCGAAATTGATGCCATTGACAACAACAGAAGCTTTGAATTTTGGATTGTGATCTGCTCCATCTCTCATACAACAATATTGAGGTAGTGTCCATTTCTTGCTATGACACAATTCTTGCAGCTTTGACTTGTACATATTTTTTTTCTATGCTTTCTAAGTTGTTGTTTTTTGCTTTCAAGTTTCATTACTATATGTACAGATAGAACCCCTCCCCCCCCCCCCCCCACCCCCCCCCCACACAAGTTTCCTCATGGTTCATGCATTGAGCATTGAGAATCTTGACCCCCCACACCCAATAATCTTCTGCATGTTTTAGTACTATTTTTCTTCTTTCTGTTTTCCATCTGGTGTCTGATATCCGCATTGGAATCTAATTATTCCAGATTTGCACCGTGTAGGACTCCATTTGAGGTACCCGCATTGGAACCCGACTATTCTGGATTCGTGTAGTGTAGGGTTTCATTTGGGGTACCCGCATTGGAAAACCCAACTATTACAGATTTGTGTCGTGTAAGGCTCCATTTGAGGTACCCGCATGAAAACCCAACTATTCCAGATTCACGCCGTGTAGGGCTCCATATGGGGTACCGCATTGGAAACCCAACTACTCCAGATTCGCGCCGTCTAGGACTGCATTTGGGTACCCGCATTGTAACTCAACTATTACAGATTCGCGTCGTGTAGGCTCCATTTGGAATACCTGCATTGGAACCTAAATTTTCCAATTTTGCGTTGTTTAGGGCCCCATTCGGTGGGAAGCGTTTTCTTCCAAGGAAATTTTCATACTCAAGGCTCGAACCCGAGATCTCTTATTAAGAAAAAAAAATCTCAATTTGTTGGTACATGTTTTAGTACAATGCTCGAACACGAGATCTCTGATTAAGAAAAAAAATAAACAATCTCTATTTATTGGTACAGGTTTTAATACAAGGCTCGAACTCGAGATTTCTAAAAAAAACAGTCTCAATTTGTTGTTACGTGTTTTAGTACAAGCCTCGAACTCGAGATTTCTAAAAAAAAAAACAGTCTCAATCTGTTGGTACATGTTTTAGTACTATAACAAAGGAGGAACAAAAAAGTAATGTTACAAAGCTGATATTGTGAATGTACTATTTGCCATTCACTTTTAACATGTGTTAATTTCTATCTCAATTACTGATTAACTATTCTCATTGTAACATTAATGTTGTAATATATTTAATTTTTTTGTAATAGTTTGATGAGATTATTGTTTAGTTTTTTTTATAATCGTAATGTTTGAATCACCCCGACTATCAAGTAACTCTATTCACTTAGGGTAGGACAAGTCGGTATCTCCTACTGGTTTTGCCTATCTCGAAATTCGAACATGTAACCTCGTTCTTGTCTACCCAAATTATTAACCATTAGGTCACACCCCTAGATATAATTTCTTATTATCTTGAGTTGAAATTCAATACATAAGCAAAAAATATTTGTATACTCCCTTCGCGAAGTTTAAGCATATAAAGAAGACTTCTGAATATTGTGATCGTAAATTAAAGTTAGATCAAATGTGCAAAAATTGTATGATCTTAAACATGTCATGTGAAAAGCTAAAATTAAAATGTTACAAAGAGGTCATTCTTTTTTAAAGAGATTAAAATGAAACAGCGGTCATTCTTTTTTAAACGACGGGAGTATAATCTAAACAAATACTACGACAGATAGAGTGGTGGGGATGCGTGCTACAAGGTGACGATTAGGATGAAGATGAGGTGTGTCGAACGGTGGGATGACACCATCAAAATAGAATGCTACTGTGAAATTTATTTTTCTTACTTCTACTGAGGTAAATACAAGAAGCAATGATGTAAAAAGGAGCTAATATAGCAAACCTCAGATAATTTGGCTAGTAACTCAGAAACCTACATATTATTTCTCTGCAACAAACAGCCATGGCGATTTCAAACGTCACGTTGGATCGACTATGGTAAGTCAAGCTCACTTCGTGCTGGCCAACTGGTCGCGGAGGAGCTTAGCAGCTGCTACCATGTTGCTGAGTGCAGGCTTAACTTCAGTATACTTGCGCGTTTTGAGGCCACAGTCGGGGTTAACCCAGAGGATGTTGGTATCAAGGACTGCAAGCATCTTGCTTATTCTGTCAGCTATTTCTTCTGTTGATGGAATCCTTGGTGAATGGATGTCGTATACTCCGGGGCCAATGCCAGCACCATATTTCACTCCCTCGCGGAACACAGAAAGAAGTTTCTCGTCAGACCTGGAGTTCTCGATGGTGATAACGTCAGCATCCATGTCGATAATTGAATGGATGATGTCGTTGAAGTTTGAATAGCACATGTGAGTGTGAATCTGTCAAAACAAAATGGCAACGATCATTAAAACTATGTAAAAGAAGAAAAATGCCACATTTAGTATAACCAAGAAATCCTTGAGAGCCAGCTCCAGCCCTCTACCCTTCTCCGTTTAAATCCAGACTAGTGTCCACGGCAGGGTTTGAACTAGTGAAGTATGCGTAACCCATACCACTGAACCAATGCCCCCGGGGGCAAAGAAAAAAACTTTCCCCGATAACACAAAATGCCACTCAATTCTACCTAGCTTTTAGTTTTACCGGATAGCTATTAGTTTTACCGGACACCAATTCCACACATCAGAAGTTGCTTATGAATCTTCCGATCCCATCGTAGCAATATCGTTGGACATTGGACGTGTTGGTAAACATTAGGAAGGAAATTTTGAAGAAGTAGATAAGCACAATAGGCTTCAGACACATAATTATATTCATTTAGTAAGTTACAGACCTGGGTAGTATCTTGAACACCACAGTTGGTAATCCTGAATGAATGTACAGCCCAGTTCAAGTAGAAAGCTTCCTCGGATTTTCTAAGAGGTAAACCCTCTCTTAAAGCAGCTTCATCAATCTGAATGACATTAATGCCAGCCTTCTCGAGATCTTCAACCTCATCCTTAATAGCCAAAGCTATTTGGTAGCAAGTCTCAAATCTAAAAGCAACAAGAAATCCGCTTACATGTGTGCAGGATTAAGAAAGATATGATACTGTGTTGAAGCTTAATATTTCGAACCTTGGCTGGTCATCTCTAACAAAAGACCAATTTAAAATGGTGACTGGTCCTGTAAGCATTCCCTTCATTGGACGCTTGCTCATGCTCTGTGCTCGTGAAGACCAGAAGACAGTCATTGGTTCTGGGCGACTGACATCACCGTAGATTATTGGTGGCTTAACACAGCGAGATCCATAAGATTGAACCCATCCATTGGCTGTAAAAGCAAAACCAGATAATTGCTCCCCAAAATACTCGACCATATCGTTTCTCTGCGTTTTGATGATGAAATTTTAGGTTCTCAGTTTCATCTGCATAACCTTACAGACAATTAAACATGACTGATGTATCTCACCTCTGGCTCTCCGTGCACAAGAACATCAATGTCTAGATCCTCCTGGAGTTTGACTACTTTGCTGATTTCCTCCGTAATATATTTGACATAATCTTCCTCCGAGATCCTTCAATAGTCGGATGGAAAAATTAATATGCAGGCATAAACCACAATATGCTAACGGAATAACTGCAGAAGTAGATAGTTAACTTGTTAGCCTTGTATTCTCGTCGAACTTTTCTAAGCTCCAATGTCTGAGGGAAAGAACCGATGGTAGTGGTTGGAAGAGACGGAAGACTCAGCTTCTTCTGTTGAGCTTCCAACCTCGCACTGACAGTTGTGGCTCTGCGATGATCAGAGCCCTTCAAAGCAGCAGCCTGAACATGAAAGGCGGATTATAAGTTGATAACACACAAGAGCTAAAACTATAATAAGATGGATATAAAACACCTAAGTATACTTACAGCCTTCTGCACAGCCCCGTTGGTCACTCTGGGAGAGGATTTTCTGGACGTACGAGCTGCAGCATTAGCAGAGAAGAATGCCTACCGACAGAAACAGCAGCAGCTAAGGGCAATATCAACCGAGTTTTGGATAATGATATGAAACTCAATTGCTGGTAAAGAGATCTATCGAGGTACACACATTTATAATGTACAACAGATCCATTTAACATCATAAACACTAAAATTTAAGTGCTCAGCAATACAGCATGGCTAAACTTCATCGAATATGACCAGTATTACGATTGAAAGATTCATTACTGTTTAAATATCACATGTTCTAAATTTATATTTGCCTGATTCATTTTCCACGTAGATGATTAACAAAAATATGTCGAGATACCTCGTCTTTTTGTCCAGCCAACGCCTTTGCCAACGCGTTAACTTCAACCAATTTTTGTGCAGCAAATGCAAGCCATGACTTAATTTCTTCATCCAACTTAGTTTCATTCACTAAATCAACTGCAGTGTGGAGAAGCGAGCAAGAGGTGGAGACCACAAGCTTGTCTGAAGAAAACAAATGCCCAATAGTGTCAAGAATGCAGATGAACGGTGCCTACTCAGCACAGGGTAAAGAATGCAGCATATTTTTCTATGCCGTTAATTCACTAATGAAAAGCTAGAATAGAAAGAAAATTATTATTAAATTTTAGGTTTCTTTGAGGACATATGATGTGGACTCAGATTTTGCTATTCAGTGTAATAAAGTGTAGTCACAGCCAATCACCTTTTCCGACCACGTTCTCAAGAGCTTGTAAGGTACTGAGAGAAGAAGCAAGATCATTAGCCCAAATATTCCTCCCATCAACTACTCCGGCAAATAGATACTTTTCTGAAGGAAAACCACTCTTGATCAAATCAAGATTCTTTGATCCACGAACTAGATCAAACCCCAGTGCAGTAACACATTTTAAAGAAGTCACTGTTTTGAAAGCTTCAGCAGGAACATCAGCAAAATATGTCTCAATGAGGACATTTAATCCGGAAAGCGGTGACTCCAATTCTGAGTAGGCATGAGAAAATGCTTGCAATTGATGAGAATCAAGATCCTTAACAAGAGTAGGCTCATCAAACTGAATCCAACTAGCACCAGCTGCCTTCAGTTCAGCAATGACTTCCCTGAACGAGCAGAAAGATATTAGCCAGTTCCGAGAAGTGAACGTTTTAGATAGTATACAGGACTGAACTACAGAATTGAGAATTGGTCTGCTCTTACTTGTAAACTGGAAGAATCTTTTCAATCAGTGATAGAAGAGGAAACGACTTTTCAACACCTTTTGCTGCTTTTGATAACAAGAGGAAGGAAACTGGACCTACGAGGACAGGGACTGTGTCAATGCCGAGCTACAAAATCAAAGGGTTGAACAATATCAGAACACCAAACAATTCTAAAAGATTCAGTTAATACAGTTGACATGTGACTTCTACCATTTAAATTTGATATACTTCTGCAATAAGAAGGAAAAAAAAACTTTAGTATGAGCCATAAACTTACAGATTTAGCCTCCTTGTATTCACTAACTGCCTTGTGAGATGCATAGGAAAACTTAACATCTGGACCTAATTCAGGAACAATATAGTGGCTGCATCCAAGAACAAGAATCCCATATAAACAGTAAGATTCAACAGATCTCAAAGCTCACTACACTGTTGAACATTTGAATGAAATGTCGTCACTTACTAGTTGGTGTCAAACCATTTTGTCATTTCCATGGCAGGTACAGAGGCGTTTCCCCTAGCCATTGGGAAGTAGACATCAAAACCAATCTCACCACCATTCCAACCGTATCTTGGTGGAACTGCACCTAGCATAGCAGTTGTGTCCAAAACTTGGTCATAATACGAGAAGGTGTTGCTTGGAATATATTTAATGCCAGCATCAGCCATCTGCTTCCAAATAGATAACCTAAGATCAGCTGCCACTTTCTCCAAATCCTCAGAATTGCTCTTCCCATCCCAAAATGATTCCAACGCAAACTTAAGCTCTCTCTTGGGCCCCATACGAGGATATCCAACAACATGAGACGCCATTGTTCTGTTTTAACAGTCACAACATAAAGTACCAAAAATTAAATTTGGACATTTCAACAGCCTGTAAAGTTTATACATCCATCTGTATTTTCATCATGCAAGGGATTGCATATCAACTCGACGATAAAACTCAGCCTACTCGTGCCATGTTAAAACTATATGTAATGCTTCATAAAAAAAGATATTGAACCATTAAAAAAGACACTTCTTGTTCATTTTTTAAAGCACCAAAACAAACACAATAATAAATTGATACTAATAAGCAAAAAACTTAAAGAACCAAGAAATCGTCAGAAACAAAAACACATGATTAATTGATTGTACTAATAAGCAAATAACTTCAAGACATCCACAATCCAAAATCCAAACTTTGAACTACTGAAACACAAATCACTTCAAATAAAATTACAGTCACACCGATTATTACATGTATTAACTAATATTAAGCAAAAAGCTTAAACACCCACAATCCAAAATCCAAACTTTGAACTACTGAAACACAAATCACTTCAAATAAATTACAGTCACACTAATTATTTATAAGTATTAACTAATATTAAGCAAAAAAGCTTAAAGACCCACAATCCAAAATCCAAACTTAGAACTACTGAAACAGAAATCACTTCATTCGCACTAATTAGTAATTATTATAAGTATTAACTAATATTAAGCAAAATGCTTAAACACCCACAATCCAAAATCCCAACTTTGAACTATTGAAACACAAAGCACTTCAAATAAACTACAGTCACACTGATTATTAACCAATATTAATCAAAAACTTGAAACACCCACAATCCAAAATTCAAACTTTGAACTACTGAAACACAAATCACTTCAAATAAAATTACAGTCACACTGATTATTACAAGTATTAACTAATATTAAGCAAAAACTTAAAACACCCACAATCCAAAATCCAAACTTTGAACTACTGAAACACAAATCACTTCAAATAAAATTACAGTCACACTGATTATTAACTAATATTAAGCAAAAAGCATAAACACCCACAATCCAAAATCCCAACTTTGAACTATTGAAACACAAATCACTTCAAATAAATTACACTCACACTAATTATTATGAGTATTAACTAATATTTAGCAAAAAGCTTAAACACCCACAATCCAAAATCCAAAATCCAAACTTTGAACTATTGAAACACAAATCACTTCAAATAAAATTACATTCACACTGATTATTATAAGTATTAACTAATATTAAGCAAAAACTCAAAACACCCACAATCCAAAATCCAAACTTTGAACTAATGAAACACAAAGCACTTCAAAATAAACTACAGTCACACTGATTATTAACTAATATCAAGCAAAAACTTGAAACACCCACAATCCAAAATTTGAACTACTGAAACACAACACACCTCAAATACTAATATTAAGCAAAAACATGAAACACCCACAATCCAAAATCCAAACTTTAATATACTAAAACACAACAAACTTCAAACTGATAAAACAAAATCAAAAAACGACCAGAAAACAAACCTGAATCGAAAATTTAAACGCAAGAATTGGGTGCCACGAGGCGGTGAGAAAACAGAAACTGATGAACCAAATGATAAAAAAGTCGATGAAGAAGGTGTAGGCAAAACTAGTCTCATATATATTGAACTCAATTTCTTAGCAACAGTTAACATGTCCACTTTTCAAGATTTTGCTTCATATATATATTTGGTAACCTATTACTGATACTGTTTCTTGAAATTCTACTTATTTTATTTTTGGTCCTTTTGGTTTTTGTTTTTCAGCATTTAGGCACCAAATATTTAATAATAATGATATTTAGGACCAAAATGTTTTTCATTTTGCGGTTTTATATCTGATCCTTCGGTATATTTTTTTTCTTATAACGTATGATAATCGCTTGATAGTTATTTCTATGGACTATTTATAGAGATAGAAAATTTCAAATAAAATAGCTGAGTTTAAAACAAATTGGAAATCAAAATCAAACGAAACTGAAATTGTTGTACGCATGAAACTGTTCGCAATTTGCAATCTTCTCGAATATATTATATATTATTATATTGAATTTAATCCTATTTGCTTAATTTTCTTTTATAATTTTTATCTTTAATTCGTTTGGATTTAGAATTTTTTATTTTTTCACACCAAATTAATTTTACAAATGAAATATACTACTTAGCATAATTTATAAAATTCATGTTAAAAATGACAAATATAAATAAATATAAAGTAAATAATAATTAAAAATATATATTTTTAATTTCAACTCTGTTATATATATCTTCAAACTCTATAAATAATGTACCATATAACGATTTATATTTGACTATATCCACACAATTCAAATCTTAATTTTTTAAGTATAATTTTTTTTATTCAAATTTTTGTTTATAATAGTAATATTATTTTAAAAATAATATATTATATAATTTGATATGTATATGGAACACATTTGTCAAGAAATTTATTTATTCTTATAATAAGAAAAATGTATATAATATTATAAATCCTCTCCTCTTAATGACTCAAACTACATTATCAATAAAAAAAATTCTTAATTTTGTGCATAAAAAATAATGTTTACGCGATCAGATAGATTGCTTTTGGTGAGGCCCCTAAAAGACTTCTTCAAATATATTAATACATGTCAAAATATACTAAAACTTAGTAAAATATTACAAATAATCATATAAAATATTTGCAAATATTCTAATATTACATAAACTCAAAAAATTATTCAATATGTATCGACTTGACTTGGAATTGACATCTTTAACTGGTATCCACCACTATCTTAACAAAAAAAAGTATATTTTAAAGAAGAAAAATTATCTAATTGAACATGCATTCATATCATTATATAAGAGTTCTGTATCATATTTGAAATGACATAATACTTGATATCCAATGAATAGTTTTTTTTTAAATTTTTAATAGTTACAACAAATTATTAAATATTCATTGTTTTAAGGTTTTTTAATATACTTTAATTGAAAATGATTATTACTCGAGAAAGTATATGTATATACAGGCATCTAAATAAAAGTTATGAATATAAAAAACAAAAATCTTAATGATATATATAAGTTGTATCCAAACATGTATATGTATCTATCATTATATACTTAACATATGATATGTAGCATCGAAGTTGGATTCATGAAGCTTGTGTCAAACATGAATTGGTGCAATATTTTCCCACTATCAACAAGAAGTCTACACTGATGTAGGCACTGAGATACTTACGGAGGGGCCGAATATTCAACAGAATGGTCTAAACACTTCAAGATGCTGCACTTTTTCTTCTTCTTTTTTTTTCTTTCAAATAATTGCTTGAAAAAATTAATAAATTATATATATATATATATATATATATATATATATATATATATATATATATATATATATATTATTGATAATTGTTGATCCAAAAAATCTTTAAATTGTTGAAGAAACATTTGGGGGAGAAGAAGTGTAATGTTTGTTTATAAAAATTGAAAGGATTTCATGTTTTAAATTTTTTTAGGAATTGTGTAAAACATATGTTCCAAAGTTATTAAAATTTTGATTTCATCATTGATTTATGCCTTTCAATCACCTATATAGATAATATGTACCCGTGGTGCGAATTAAGGTAGAACTGTAATATATCAAATTTACAAAAAAAAGTACTTATCAACTAAACTAGTGGAATTTGTGTTGTTTGTCCTATATTTAATTAGAAAAAACTTTTAAAAATAGCAAACATTAGAAAAAACTTTTAAAAATAGCAAACATTAGGCACTAGATCTATAGCTATAGTTTGCTTAGTTATGAATAATAGCAAAATGTTAGGGGAGGAGGGCAATGGCGTAAACAGAAATTTCATTAAGGGTGTCCAAACTTTTAATAATATTTTTTTAAAAATAAAACAATAATTTAAACTACCAAAACAAATAATCAAGTTAAGCAATATTTAATTAAATATAAGAATATTTTTAATAGAATTACAAGTGTATAATTCAAAACTAACATAAAGAAAATAAACTACTATTGAAAACATAATTCAAAAATATTTTTAAAATTGTACTCGACGAGGTTTCATATCCTGAAATGTTTTTATAATAGACTCATTAGAAATAGTACGAAATACTTTCTTTTCTACATAAGGCACTATACAACCGTCTAAAAACTCATCATCCATTCGGTTTCACAGGTTATTTTTAATATACTTCATTGCCGAGAAAACTCTTTTTTAATTTTTTTTTTAAGAAAATCTTATCCTACAAGGAAAAAGTATTAATATTTAAGAAAATAATTCAATTTTAATTGGAAAAAATGCACAAGGAAAAAATATTAAATTTTAGAAAATCTTATTCCATGTTGAAAAGATATTAAAATTTAAGGAAATAATTCAATTTTAATTGGAAAAAATTAAATAGTGTTTGAAGAGATTTGACCTTGGGTCACAAAGGGGTTCATCACACAAACAACCAACATGCTACTAAATGTTTATGCTAAAACTACGCATGTTCTTTTAATTAATTAAATTCAAGAAGCCAAAAATAATTAAAGAAAAATGAAACACCCTGTGGGGAATTTAACCCGGGCAAAGTGTAGGGTTCAACTTTTATATATACCAATATTAAATCAAAATTATACGTGTATGTATAGCGTTTTTTTTTTCGATAAAGGGGGTCCAATTGGACACCCTGGAGCCTACGTGGCTTCGCACATGAAGGAGGGAGGAGAGTGGCGAGTGAGATCTGGTAGAGAAAGGAGAGAATGTATTTTTTTATTTTTTTGCGAATTTTGGAGAAAAAAAATACAAATACAAACTGATTTGTATCAAAATAAATACATATTAAAAGGAGAAAGGAAAGCAAGAGACGGGGGGAGTGATATTGAGAGAGGGAGGAGAGATGTGAGCGAGATCGAGAGAGGGAGAAAAGAAGATTGTATTTTGCATTTTTTTTGTAGTGTATTATATTTATTTTTATTAATTATATTCGAAATACAACAAGTACTCTGTAATTATTTTTTTTGCATTGTAGTCTTCATTTATTTTGTATCAGTTGTATACGAAATACAATTGTATTGATCCCCTCTTTGATTGAATATAAATACATTTGACAGAGAGAATATATACATATTTTAATCGTATAAATACAAATATATTTGATACAAAATATAAATACAATTTTCAAATACATTGATATCAACCACTCATCTCCTTAACTATTGAGATTTTTTTTTCCTTTTTTATTTCAACTTGATAAAATATTGGGCTTATGGACCCAATCAAAATGTAAAGGAACTTAAGAGCCCAATTGGACTCATTAAAGTAAAAGGGAAAGGATTAGAGCAGGAATACATTCTTAATAGTCCCAACTCCCAAAGTAAATAACAATGTTGTTACTTGTTACACAAAATAAATTACTTGAGCAAGGACTCTTTGGAAACAGACTTTGTACTTCTACGATATATTGATAAAATTTACGTATATTCTATCTTTTCAGATTCCAATCAATAAAATTTCACTTGATATGTTGTCGTTGTAGTAACATATAATACACGCAACATTCTAACTTTAGCTAGAAGGAAATTAAAATGGATAAGCAAACAGATTTAAGGACAAGTTAAGTACAAAACAAAGCTGAGGAAAAATTGATTTCAAACCAAATTAGGGTAAACAACATAAATTCCACTAGTTTAGAGCCTAATTATGTGTTTTTCTACGAGTTTTTGAAATTTCAAATTCGTTCTAGATTTTGATCCTCAGATATATGGATTTGGTGCATTCGAAATCATTTATCTCGGATATATGGGGTTAAAATTAGGTGTGATTTAATTCAGGTACAATGTCCAAGTAGTTTTGCATTTATCTTACTCTGTGGCTCGCCTCTCTCCCTATGTATATATGTTTCACAATGTATCTGGTATCGTCGATACATGCATCTACTGTAATTCACATGTATAATTCTCTCGTTTGTCTTCCTCCTATCTCGCTCGCGTCTCTCCTGTCTTGCTCGTCTCACTCCCCGTTGTCTGTATTTCAATGTCTGTCTACTAGCAAAAATACATGTATCTAGATGTATCTGACTTGAAATTCAATACGAATTATTAATTATAAGATAATGTGTAATTATTTCAAATTTATCGAAAGAATTAGTAAAAATGAAAAGTTTATGTAATGAAATAGTATTTCCTTAAATTTAAGCTAATTCTCACATACTCAAATGACATTTTGAGGCCATATGAGATTATCATCAGCCCAAGTGACTGAAAATAGTTGGACCAAAACAAGACAATGAACCTAATAGAATAGATAAGCGGAACAATCAATAGCAGTCTGTTCTTACGTATCGATCAATATCAAATTGCTTTGACCATTATTGTCTAGTGTCCCACCATTTCAAAAAATTTCTCATTTGCACGTGTTGACAACTAAGTCTGATAGAAAATCAATAAGCAAATGAGTATGTGTTTGAACATAAAATATATAATATTTTAAAAATTAGCATTGTTAAAAAAAAAATAATAAATATTTTATTTGAAAAAAAATTAAAAAATTGTGATCGGAAAAGAATTACTTGGGTTTACACAATTAGATTCTTAAACTATGAGGATATTTCAGATAATAAAATTTTACTTGGACATATCAATTTCTAATAAAGCATTTCAATTAGAAAATTTTAGTTCAAATTTTAAAAAGAAAAAAAAACTTATACATATTTTTATTTGTCTATTAGATAAATATATTTTATCTTATAAATATTTTATTTTTTATAGTTATATCAACTTCAGATAGAAACTATTCAGAATCTTACTAATGCATATAATTAAAGAAAATAATAGAGTACGTATGCTAATTTACTTATATAATAAATCAAACAAGAACACACATAAATAAGTTAAAATTTGAGTAAAAAATATCTAATCACTTTATTAAAAGTTAAGATATCAATTAAAATTAAATTTAATTTAAATATCTAAATAAAATATAATAATATATTAATAAATTGGTCATGTGTTAAAGATTTTTTTTAAACTATAGAAGTTAATGGAACTACTATTACTATTGGCCAGCTGCCATTGCCACTATCCACTTGTGGTCTCCATTAAATAATATTTTTCTATTTTACCTTCATATATAAAATAATATTTAATTAACTAGACGTTTTATCATAAAATTTGAGTGTTTTAATTTTAAATTTCGATTTAAAAATAATTACTTATGAAATATGTAAGTAAAAATTTAATTTTTATTTCAAATGCTAAATTTAAATAAAACAGAATTTTGAATTTTAAATTATAAAATTACATTTTATATATTAAAAAAAGACTCATCAATTTTAAATTTTATATATATAAAAGAAAACACTAAACCATGCTTTTGACGTAAATAGAATTTTTGTGCCATATGAAAAAAAATCATGTTATAGAATAATTTGTTACTACAATTATTGATTCTTTGGATAAATAAATTTTTATACAATTGTGTGTATTCGAAAGAATTGTATTAAAATGTTTTCGCAATATTTAGTATTATAAAAAACACAAAATATGTGGCTTATCATTGTGGTGTCTTAGGATATTCGATATCTCATGTAGGAATTATGATTTACTCATTTGTTATATTTATAAGAGGAGAGAAATTTTTTTATAGCTTTCACATAATTTTTTTTTATGTTTATAATAAAATACAATTAAATAATCAAAAGTACATGTCAAAATAAAATTTGATTTCAAATCAATTTAATTTCTAATTAATGATTTCAAATCATGTCTGAACAAATCTTAATAAATTTTCTGTCTCATATTAGTTGTCAATATTATTAAAAATATTAGTTCCAAGATACTTGTGATTTACAAAATCAAATAGAATAAATTAGTGTTTTCTATTTTGTCTTTAAAATTAATTATTTTTTAAACTAAAAATATTGATTATATTGAATGAAATTAAGGATTATTTGGCAAAAAAAATACGTCTTATTTCTATTTTTTAAAGACATATAACAAGAAATACGAAAACAAAAAAAGTAAAAATATTCAAAATCGTGAAGCTCGAGAATTGTTCAATGAGCATAGGAGAAGGTTTACCTCACTCGTAGTGTTGGAGTCAGAATTTTTTCTAAAAAATTCAAAATACATAGAAATATATACAAAAAAAAAAAGTAAACAAGAATTCAATATATAAAACTCCCTCGATCCTACCTACCGTAACTTATTTTAAGTCATTTTAAATTTATTTTCATTTTTTTTATATTTGTCAATCACTTTCAGAAGTAAAAAACTGACTTAAAAATAGATTTGACCGACTTTTAAGCCAATCCAAACGGGCTCTAAGTCAATCCAAACACTTTTTTAGTCCATTATGTATTATATAATAGTTCTTTTAAGGTATATACATAAATTAGACATGAGAATATGTGTCCGCACATGTCCAATATATGTTACTCTTTCGATCTCAATTCATATGACACAAAATTGAAATTTGGAAAATAACCCAACATATGATTTTTATAAGTATTTTAAGTAATATATTTTGTATGGTTTATAGTATACATAATTTTCAAATAATATAAATCGATTTTATTCGTTTTAATACTATTGTTTGTATAATTCATTCTTAAAAAGTTAGTCTTTAAAAATCTTGTTTCAATTCTAATATGTTTTGTATATAAAGTATCGCCAATGAAGTAATTGTCTCAATTAGATTTTTGACGAATCAAAGAAAGATCTTATTTAAATTTAACGATTTCAGTAATTTAATTTGAGAAATTAGATAAAAAATAAATAAATTGAGAAGTCAAACTTGGGAGAAATGTTACTCAAAGTACCTAAATCTTAAAAGGAGTGTAAATGAATTATTCATTTCAATTTAAATAAAAAAAATAACATTGCATCCGCCTTTTTGCATAATAATTTCGAGCACTTTTTAAAAGTCATATAATTTTTTATTTTGTCACCAAAAAAAAAATGTAAAATTTAATAAACTATAATGTCCTTTTATTGCTTCGCAAAGAGTTCTCGTAGATAAATCATGTTAAGAAAATTATTTATATATATAATTATATAGTGTCAAATCTCATAAACCAAATCAAACTTTACCTAAAATGAGTAGCCATTCTATTTAAGAAATATCGTAAATCCTATATTTTGGTATTATATTAGTTGTCATTTTTTTTTATGTTCTTTAAAAAAATTATAAACTAAAAGTATTTTTTACTAATTTATTCTTTATATTTAATATAAGCAATTCATTTACTTTTAAAAACAATCAATTATAAATTAAAAGAATGTTAATTAATCCTAACAAATAATATTGACAACTAATATAATACGAGGGCGGAAACAAGGATTTTTTAAAGAAATCTCACAAGATATCCCTTATCTATTTTTCGGGCTGAGAATGAAATATCGAAAATTAAATTATCGAATTAAATTATTTTTTTGTTATTTGGTATACGATAATTAGGTATTGAGAATAAAATTTTAGAATATGATATTCAGGGTTGGGTCTGATATGAGATATTAGTACCATTTAGTATTTGATATTTCTCGAATATCGAATTATTTATTTATGAAGATTATATATCAAAATGTCTATTATTCATAGTTACAAGTCCAAAGAGAAAGGTAAAGAATAAACATAAACAACCCAATAATACATTATTTTTAATTGTATCAATTTATTTTTCTTAATGTATTCTTATTTATTGATATTCTATTATTCCGTGTCTTCACATAAAACTTTTAAAATAATAATACAATTGATTACAATTTTAATACGATATTATCAAATATCATACCAGATTAAAATTTAATTTACCAATTACTGAATCAGTGTTTAAAACTTTGATATCTATTTTTCACTATCAATTATTAAATTATCAAACTTAAAATTTGATAATTTCGAATCAAATGCTATTCTTTTTCCCTAATTCTACTGTTAGCCTCTAGCCATAAATGCAATTTCTTTTTTTATTATGTCAGGCATTAATTTACATTTTAAAAAAATGAAATAAAATAAACAATGTAATAAGACGTAGCAAATTTAGAAATTAAAAAAAAAGAATTTTAAGAAGAATTGAAGTGTTTTACAAATAAATATTTTATATTATGAATTTCTTTTTCTATAAAAATTCTACAATGAGGTATATTCATAACTAAGTATAGTAAAATATTATTTTTTAAAAATGAATCAAAATTATAAATTAAAAGTTACGTATTTTTCTTATGAAATATTAATGATAATTAAAGTCTAAAATATATTTATTCAAGAATTTGATTAATTCACAAAATAAAGATTTTTCTTTTTGTAACATGCCCTTTTGAAACTTATAAATATAAGAAATGAATACAAATTACTGAATTAGATTATAATTAATCATTAACAACAACTTCCCTACACTTTTAAAGTTTATATATATAAGTTATTTGAATTTTATTAATTA
This sequence comes from Solanum corneliomulleri, assembly GCA_027704805.1. Lineage (NCBI taxonomy): Eukaryota > Viridiplantae > Streptophyta > Magnoliopsida > Solanales > Solanaceae > Solanum > Solanum corneliomulleri. The sequence continues at coordinate 3,249,132 of JAKWIY010003052.1, read as the reverse complement.
TAATATTTTATTTTATAAAAAAAATCATTTTATCTTTTAATTAATTTATTTATTCTTCCACTTCAAAATATCTTTAAAATACATCAAAACCTTTTTTATTTCTAATTTTCATTTGTTTGTGATGATTATATTTTTTTATATACTAAAAGTGTAAGATTTTCATAGTATAATGAATATAAATATTTAATTTTAAAATATAAAAAAAAATATAAAAATACCAAGTCATATTTAAGGTAATATTAACTCTTAACTATTATTATTGTAACAATAATATAGATGAAGCTTATCCACATAAACCAAGTACCCAAAAATAAGGATTCAAAAGGAACACTATCCAAAGATAAATTCCAAAAAATAGTGTCAAAATCACAAAGAGAACTACAAAATATGATGTCTCTTTGTCTATCCCCACATTCAAAACTTCAATGCATTCCCACTTGAACTTGAAAGCAAGGTCATGGGTGGGTGAGCCCCCCCCCCCCTCCCCTACTCTCAAGGCAAGATTTTTATATTTTTTTAATTCATTTAGTATCTGATATCTATATTAGAGCTCAATTATTTGAATTCGCATCGCGTAATACCTTATTTAAAGAAAACTTCTCCCTATCGAGGACTTTTTCGTATTCAGGGTTCGAACCTTCAAATTTGTGCTGCCTAATGCATTCCCACTTGAACTTGAAAGAAACCTCACTAGTCACTTACTATGGATCCTCTACCCCTCCTCTCAAGGCAAACTTTTTTTTTAAAAAAAATCTTCAATAACAGTTTTGGATCCAGAATTTCATTTCGAAGTTTGAAAATTAAAAATATAAACATGTGAATAAGTCAATAAAATACAATTTCAAGAAAGTACAAGATTGGACCTGATACTAAACGAAGAGAAGGTAAAAAAAAATTAGAATTAAAATCACCAAGATGGGATTTGAAAACCGATGTGAGGATGAATTTAAAGAAGCTCTACCATTACACTACAACGTTGTTCTTATTTACAAGAGAGTTCAAAATTATTATATCTATCTATATAAATTTAGAAAATTTGCCTTGTGCAAGTTTTTGCCGAGGGGTGGACACCACTTGGGTCTGTCCTTATTGTGTTTGATTTTCATATTAAAATTCGATTATATTTGAATTTACATCACATAATGTTTTATTTGAAAAAAAGTGTTCTTTTTTAATGATTTTTTTCATACTTAAAATTCAAATTTGAAACCTCTAATTAAGAAAAGAATAACTTAAATAAAATTTACCTTATTTACCTAAAATTATATTTCTTCTCAATTTTATAATAATCTTTCTGATCCAAAATAAATTAGTTTCTGACTTTTTTTTAATCCAAAAACGAATAAATAAATAAATTGAAGAGCAAGGATGCTTACATTTTTTCCCCTAAAATTACTAATATTTTAAAGAGGTGTGCCACACCCCAAGAAATTATTTATTTATATATTAATATTCTTTTATATATATATATTTGTAATTTATTTTAGATTTCATTTTTTAAAAAAAATTTATTCTTAAATCTTATGTCATGTCAACACCATTAAAAGTATTGTTTTATTGCTTTAATAATAAATTAGAAATAGATAGGCAAGAAAATTCATCATAATCAGCTAACACGCATTAATCATATACTAATGTGTTTTGAATTTTTAAAATAACAAATATTTAACTTAGTTTTTATTTAATTAATTAACTAAAGTAACAATTTATGTAAATTTTAGATTATATATATACTGAATTAATTAATCATTGATAGTATTATGGACAAATATTCTGATGAAATAAATATGATTCATTTATTCTTTAATTAGAAGTTTCTGAAATTAAAGTTTTTCATATAATTTTTTTTTTGTTTAGAAGCATCTTAGATTAATTAAAGTTTGATACGATAATTGAATATTAGATATGATAATAATAATATTTTCAATATAATTTTTTGAGTGAAATTTTAAAATTCGATATCAAATAAAAAAAAATATGTAATCAGTGACGTTAGTAGTTTATCACTAATTAATTTTCTTATTTAGAACATTAACTTCTTTATTAAATACACTCATCAAATGTATCTACCTATTTATTTATTTGTTCTCTTTAATTAACGTTATTAATAATGATAGATATCTTCATTAATGAGTTATCATAATTTATTCTTTTTTCTTATTCTATGTTACAAATATTTATTATTTCACCTTTTATGTTCCTATACAACTAAGTTTATAATTTAAAGTATTAGACATTTAGTAAATATACCATAACTAAGCATAAATAAGAAACGTAACTATATTCTTTTATCTCGTTTATTATAAAAAGTTATTTCACGATTAAATATATTATTTTGGTGGGTAATTTCTGAAGTATTTCTTGAAATAGTGATGTATATATCCTTTTGTGGATCCTCCCCTATCAAAGACAAACTACTTTTGACGCGATCTCTGAAATTCTTTTCGAAAGTATCACGTGCAAAATACTTAACTTAATTATGAACCCGTTTGGTCATAGATTTCCCAAGTAAAATTTAAAAAAATATTTGACAAATAATGTTTGTCTATACATTCTGTCATTATTTAACAAACAACACAAATATTCAAATACTAGAAAAATAAGTATTTAGGCCGAATTTCTTTATTTAAGAACTTTACAAAATTTAAATTTTGGACCAAAATTTTACCTATTACAGTAATGTCTGTTATAGTAGTTGCTTGCTCTGTTTTATATAGTTTTTACTTAAACATCAAAATTGTGTGAAATATTCCGTGAATATAAAAGTAATGATATTTATTTAAAAACTAGACTTTTTTCGGAAGTCATGAATCTTTTACGTCGACGTTTCTATCTTACAATATAATACAAACCTAAGGTTAGTTTTGACAATTTTAAAAATTTATAGGTAAAAATTATATTTTTTTAAAAGGTAAAATATATTTCTCAAATAGTATGACCAAAACACATCGTGCAATTTCACCTAAATAATATTTGCAATATAAAATACATATTATTTTGTTAATAAATCCACCCCCCCCCCAAAAAAAAAAAATGAAAAAAATAAAAAAACACTGCTACATCCTAAATAAAAAAGTGTTTTGGTCTTCTCTATAAAGAAAAAAAAAATTTAATAAAATAATCCATTTGGCGCAACCATTGATGTATTTTTTGGATATTTATCCTTTAGTAGATTTTTTCTCTCTCAAAAATTGTTACATTCTTAACCATAAATTATTTCGTTCTTATGTATAAAGAAAAAATATATTTACGAACAAATAAATACTTTTAACATCACTATGAAAGTTATTTTTGAATATTTATTTATTCGTAGATCTTCTCCTTTCAAAGATAAACTATTTTTGACGTGATCATCGAAATTCTTTCTCAAATAGTGATACGTAGCAACTATAGGTAATCATATAAAATATTATCCTTTCATACATTCTCAATAAAAATTGTTTTGGGTCTTGCTTAAAAAAAAAACTATCAAATAACTACTTTTGGCACGACAATTGAAGTTTTCTTATGATTATTTATCATTTAGTAGATCCTTTCCTTTCAAAGATAAATTACTTTTGATGTGTCCGATAAAATTCTTTCGAAAATAGTGATACGTCGCAAAATACTACATGTAATCATATAAAATATATCCCTTTCATTGACGCTTTTTACTCAAAGACCGATACATTCTCAATACGAAATTGTTTTGAATCTTGTGTATAAAGGAAAAAGAATTACGATGAAATAATTACTGTTGGTGTGACTATTTAAGTCTTTATTCTAAATATTTATCTTTTCGTAGATCATCTCCTTACAAAGGCAAACTACTTTTGGCGTGACTGTTGAAGTTCTTCCCAATAAAGCGACAGATGAAAAAATATTAATTACATGTAATCATATATGTATATATATATACCTTTTCGTAGATCCTTTCTTCTCAAGGGCTGCAACGTTCTCAATAAGAAATTGTTTTGGGTCTTACGCATATATAAAGAAAAAAAAATCTTTTATGATCAATAAACTATTTTTGACGCAACTATTGAAGTTTCTTTTAAATATTTATTCTTTCGTAGATCCTCTCCTCTCAAAGACACACTACTTTTAGTGCGATCACTGAAATTTTTTCCAAAATAGTGATACGTAGTAAAATACTACACGTAATCATATAAAATATATACCCTTTCGTATATCCTATCTGCTAAAAGATTGCTACATTCTTCATAAGAAATTCTCTTAGTACCCGTTTGGATTGACTTATTTTAGGTGTTTTTATGCAGTTTTGAAGTTTTTGGATAAAGTTAAAAAGTGCTATAAGCACTTATTTTAAGACCAAAATAACAAAAATAAGCCAAAAACCATAAGTTAAAAATTTTAACTTATGGTTTTTGGCTTATAAGTCATAAGACAAGCTAATCCAAACGGGTCTTGTCTATAAAGAACAAAATATTTTTATGATCAATAACTATTTTTGGTGCGAATTTTGTAGTTTTTTCTAAATATTTATTCTTTCGTGGATCCTCTCCTCTTAAATACAAACTCCTTTTTGCGTGACCACTGAAATTCTTTTCAAAATAGTGATACGTAGCAAAATACTACACGTAATCATATAAAATATATATACCCATTTTTAGTTTCTATCATCTCAAAAACCGCTACATTCTCAATAAGAAATTGTCTTGGGTCTTTGTATAATAAAGAAAATATACTTTTACTATCAAACAACTACTTTTGGCGCGACCAATAAAGTTATTCCTGAAATAGTGATAAGTAGCAAAATACTACACTTAATTATATAAAATATATACCCTTATGTAGATATTTTCCTCTCAAACACTACTACATTCTTAATTAGAAATTGTTTTGCATCTTGTGTATAGAGAAAAAATATTTTTACAATCGGATAACTATTTTTGGCACGGCATTTGAAGTTTTTTCTAAAAAACATTTATCCTTTGCAGATCGTCCCTTTGAAAAACAAACTACTTTTGACGCGACTATTAAACTTCTTCTTGAAATAGTGATATGTAGCAAAATACTACACGTAATACTACTTCTTTTTTTTTTTGAGTATTTTTCCTTTAATAGATCCTCTCCTTTGAAAGAACAATTACTTTTGACGCGACTATTAAACTTCTTCTTGAAATAGTGATATGTAGCAAGATACTACACGTAATACTACTTTTTTTTACTATTTTTCCTTTAATAGATCCTTACCTTTGAAAGAACAATTACTTTTGGCGCGATTACTGAAGTTCTTCTCGAAATAATGATACATAGCAAAATATTATACATAATCATATAAAATATATATCTTTTCTTAGATTCTTTCCTCTACAAAAATGTTACGTTCTTAATAAGAATCTTTTTGGTCTCGTCTATAGAGAAAAAATATTTTTACGATCAAAGAACTATTTTTGGTATGACTGTTGAAGTTATTTATGAATATTTATCCTTTCGTAGATTTTCTTCTCTTAAAGACAAACTATTTTGGCGGGATCACTAAGTTCTTCTTGAAATAGTGATACGTAGTAAAATCTACGCGTAATCATATAAAATATATAACTTTCATAGATATTTACTCTCAAAGAGTGTTACATTTTCAATTCATATATATTTACTCTCAAAGAGTGTTACATTTTCAATAAGAATTTTTTTTACTCTTGTGTATAAAAATAAATATTACGATCAAATAACTACTTTTGGCGCAACTTAGGAAGTTATTTTCTGAAGATTTATTCTTTCGTGGATCTTCTTCTCTTAAAGACAAACTACTTTTGGTGCAACTGTCGAAGTTCTTCCCGAAATAGTAATACGTAGCAAAACGCTACACCACAATCATATAAAATTAAAACTATTATCGAATTCGCTTATTAACCGATAAATCTGTCAGATGTCTTTCGTTGTCGGTGAATTTTATTTGATTCTAGGAGAATCCAACAATAGTTTCAATTTTACCTTTCTTCTTTATCTTTCTGCTTCAACTTCTTAGTATCTTTTTTCTCAGGATTGATTTCACCATTACAATAATTTGCAAAATTCATCAATTCCTTAATATCTCGAAATATGTTCTTAACAAAAATAAACAAAAATATTTTTATGATCAAAGAACTATTTTTGGCACAGAAGTTGTTTATGAATATTTATCATTTCGTGGATCCTCTCCTCTTAAAGACAAACTATTTTGGCGCGACCACTAAGTTCTTATTGAAATAGTGATACATAGCAAAATCTACACGTAATCATATAAAATATATAATCCTTCGTAGATATTTACTCTCAAATAGTTACATTGTAAATAAGATTTTTTTTACTCTTGTGTATAAAAATAAATATTACGATCAAAGAACTATTTTTGGCGCGACTGAGGAAGTTATTTTCTGAAGATTTATCCTTTCGTAGATCCTCTCCTCTTAAAGACAAACTGCTTTTTGGCGCGACTGCCGAAGTTCTTTCCAAAATAGTAATACGTAGAAAAACACTACAAGCAATCATATAAAATTAAACTATTATCGGATTCGCTTATTAATCGATAAATCTGTCGGATGTCTTCTTATTGTCAGTGAATTTTATTTGATTCTAGGAGAATCCGCCAATAATTTTAATTTTACCTTCCTTCTTTATCTTTCTGCTTCATCTTCTTAGTATATTTTTTCTTAAGATTGATTTCACCATTACAAATAATGTGCGGAATTCATCATCAATTCTCAATATCTCGAAATTTGTTCTAAAAAAAAAATAATTCTTGAATCTTGTGTGAAGAAAAAATAATGTCTTTACATATTACTTTTGACACGACTTCTGAAAATTGTCTCGCTGACATATGTCAAAATACATTAAAACTTCGCAAAATGCAATACGTAATCATATAAAAACATTATTTTCATGATTAAATATATGTAAGCAAAAATGTTCTTCTCCTAAATAAGTAAATTCAAATTAATTTAAAAAACGAAATACTTACTAACAAAGATAACTCATATTCACATTTCAAAGTTAAAATTCAAAAACATTACCACTCGATCATATCCATATATCATAATTTTCATTTTCTCAATAAAGAAAATCCATGAAAGCAATAGATAAAGAAAGAAAGGAAATAAGTTTATTTTTTGGGTTGGCTAATATCTTTTTGGGTCTTGTGTATAGAGAAAAAATATTTTTACTAACAAAGAATTATTTTTGGCGCGACTAGTGAAGTTATTTATGAATATTTATCCTTTCGTAGATCCTCTCCTCTTAAAGACAAACTATTTTGACGCGACCACTAAGTTCTTCTTAAATAGTAATACGTAGCAAAATCTACACGTAATCATATAAAATATATAATCTTTCGTAGATTTTTACTCTCAAAGAGTGTTACATTTTCAATTAGAATTTTTTTTGACTCTTGTGTATAAAAATAAATATTATAATCAAATAACTACTTTTGGCGCGACTGAGGAAGTTTTTTTTCTGAAGATTTATCCTTTCGTAGATATTCTTCTCTTAAAGACAAACTGCTTTTGGCGCAATTGTTGAAGTTCTTCCCGAAATAGTAATTTGTAGCAAAACGCTATACGCAATCATATAAAATTAAAATTATTATCGGATTCGCTTATAAACCGATAAATCTGCCAGATGTCTTTCGTTGTCGGTGAATTTTATTTGATTCTAGGAAAATCCGACTATAGTTTCAGTTTTACCTTCATTCTTTATCTTTCTGCTTCATCTTCTTAGTATCTTTTTTCTCGTTCTTGATTTCATCATTAATAATAATGTGCGAAATTCATCATTTCTCAATATCACGAACTCTGTTCTCAACAAAAAAAATAATCTTGAATCTTGTATAAAAAAAATAATGTCTTTTCAAATACTTTTGACACGACTAAATTTGTCTCGCTGACATATGTAAAACTTCACAAAATGCTATACGTAATCATATAAAAACATTATTTTTACAATTATATATACGTAGGCTAAAATGTTCTTCTCCTAAATAAGTAAATTCAAGCTAATATGAAAAACGAAATACTTAATAACAAAAATAACTCATATTCACATTTCAAAGTCAAAAGTTAAAAATATTACCACTCATCATATCCATAAATCATAATTTTCATTTCTTATTAAAGAAAATCCATAAAAGCAATAGATCAAGAAAGAAAGGAAATAAGTTCATTTTTTTTGATTGGCTAATAAGAATCTTTTTGGGTCTCGTGTATAGAGAAAAAATATTTTTAATATCAAAGAGTTATTTTTGGCGCGACTAGTGAAGTTATTTATGAATATTTATCCTTTCGTAAGTCCTCTCCTCTTAAAGACAAACTATTTTGGCGCGATCACTAAGTTCTTCTTGAAATAGTGACACGTAGAAAAATCTACACGTAATAATATAAAATAGGGATAATGCCCAAGTACCCCCTCAACCTATGCCCAAAATCTCAGAGACACACTTATACTATACTAAGGTCCTATTACCCCCCTGAACTTATTTTATTAATAATTTTTTACCCCTTTTCGACCTACGTGGCACTATCTTGTGGGCCCAACGAAGGTTGACTTTTTTTTTTCAAACTAGTGCCACGTAGGCTAAAAAGGGGTAGAAAATTACTTATAAAATAAGTTCAGGGGGGTAATAGGACCTTAGTATAGTATAAGTGTGTCTCTGGGATTTCGGGCATAGGTTGAGGGGGTACTTGTGCATTATCCCTATAAAATATATAATCTTTCGTAGTTCTTTACTTTCAAAGAGTGTTACATTTTCAATTAGAACTTTTTTACTCTTGCAAATAAAAATAAATACTATGATCAAATAACTACTTTTGGCGCGACTGAGGAAGTTTTTTTTCCTGAAGATTTATCCTTTCGTAAATCCTCTCCTCTTAAAGACAACTTACTTTTGGTGCGACTCCCGAAGTTCTTCCCGAAATAGTATTACGTAGCAAAAAGCTATACGCAATCACATAAAATTAAAATATTGTGGGATTCGCTTATTAACTGATAAATCTGTCAGATGTCTCCTCGGTGTCGGTGAATTTTATTTGATTCTAGGAGAATCCGACAATAATTTCAGTTTTACCTTCCTTCTTTATCTTTTTGCTTCATCTTCTTAGTATATTTTTTCTCAGTATTGATTTCACCATTACAAATAATGTGCGAAATTTATAATCCTCAATATCTCGAACTATGTTCTCAATAAATTTTTTTTCTTGAATCTTGTATGAAGAAAAATAATGCCTTTATATATTATTTTTGACACGACTTTTGAAATTTGTCTCGCTGACATATGTCAAAATACAATAAAACGTTATAAAATGCTATACATAATCATATAAAAATATTATTTTTACGATTAAATATACGTAAGCAGAAATGTTCTTCTGCTAAATAAGTAAATTCAAAGTGATTTCAAAAACAAAATACTTATTAACAAATATAACTCATATTCACATTTCAAAGTCATTCAAAAATATTTATCACTCGATCATATTCATATATCACAATTTCCATTTTCTTAATAAAGAAATCCATCAAAGCAATAAATCAAGAAAGAAAGGAAACAAGTTCATTTCTTTGGATTGGCTAACAAAGAAAAGGTTTTGACATTTTCCCCTAATAGTATATACTATTATTACTCTTTCATAGGTCTTTACTCTCAAAGAGTGTTACATTTTCATTTAGAATTTCTTTTTGACTCTTGTGTATAAAAATAAATATTATGATTAAATAACTACTTTTGACACGATTGAGGAAGTTTTTTTTCTGAATATTTATACTTTCGTAAATCCGCTCCTCTTAAAGACAAACAACTTTTGGCGCGACTGTCGAAGTTCCTCCCGAAATAGTATTACGTAGCAAAACACTATATGCAATCATAAAAAATAAAAATTATTGTCGGATTCACTTATTAACCGATAAATCTGCGAGATGTCTTCTCGTTGTCGGTGAATTTTATTTGATTCTAGGAGAATCCGACAATAGTTTTAGTTTTACCTTCCTTCTTTATCTTTCTACTTCATCTTCGTAGTATCTTTTCTCTCGATATTGATTTCACCATTAATAATAATGTGCGAAATACATCATTTCTCAATATCTCTAACTCTGTTTTAACAAATATTTTTTCTTCAATCTTGTATGAAGAAAAATAATTTCTTTACATTTTACTTTTGATAAGACTTCTGAAATTTGTTTCTTTGACATATGTCAAAATACAGTAAAACTTTGCAAAGTGCTATACATAATCATATAAAAACATTATTTTCACGATTAAATATACGTAAGCAGAAATGTTCATCTCCTAAATAAGTAAATTCAAACTGATTTAAAAAATAAAATACTTACTAACAAAGATAACTCATATTCACATTTCAAAGTCAAAATTCAAAAATATTTATCACTCGATCATATTCATATATCACAATTTCCATTTTCTTAATAAAGAAAATCCATCAAAGCAATAGATCAAGAAATGAAGGAAATAAGTTCAATTTTTGGATTGGCTAACAAAGAAAAGGTTTTGACATTTTCCCCTAATAGTATATACTATTATTACTCTTTTGTAGATCTTTACTCTCAAAGAGTATTACATTTTCAATTAGAATTTTTTGGACTCTTGTGCATAAAAATAAATATTACGATCAAATAACTACTTTTGGCGTGACCGAGGAAGTTTTTTTCTGAATATTTATCCTTTTGTAAATCATCTACTCTTAAAAATAAATAACTTTTGGCGCGACTGTCGAAGTTCTTCCCGAAACAGTATTACGTAGCAAAACACTATACGCAATCATAAAAAGTCAAAATTATTGTCGGATTAGCTTGTTAATCGATAAATCTGCGAGATGTCTTGTCGTTGTCGGTGAATTTTATTTGATTCTAGGAGAATCCGACGATAGTTTTAGTTTTACCTTCCTTTTTTATCTTTCTGCTTCATCTTTTTAGTATCTTTTTTCTCGATATTGATTTCACCATTAAAAATAATGTGCGAAATACATCATTTCTCAATATCTCAAACTCTGTTTTTAACAATTTTTTTTCTTCTTCAATCTTGTATGAAGAAAAATAATTTCTTTACATATTACTTTTGATATGATTTCTGAAATTTTTCCTGCTGATATACGTCAAAATACAGTAAAACTTTACAAAATGCTATGCGTAATCATATAAAAACGTTATTTTCACGATTAAATATACGTAAGCAGAAATGTTCTTCTCCTAAATAAATAAATTAAAACTGATTTAAAAAACAAAATACTTACTAACAAAAATAACTCATATTCACATTACAAAGTCAAAATTCAAAAATATTTATTACTCGATCATATTCATATATCACAATTTTCATTTTCTTAATAAAGAAAATCAATCAAATAGATCAAGAAAGAAAGGAAATAGGTCTATTTTTTTATTGGCTAACAAAGAAAAGGTTTTGACATTTTTCCCTAATAGTATATACTATTATTATTCTTTCGTAGATCTTTACTCTCAAAGAATGTTATATTTTCAATTAAAATTTTTTTGACTCTTGTATATAAAAATAAATATTACGATCAAATAACTACTTTTGGCGCGACCGAGGAAGTGTTTTTCTGAATATTTATCTTTTTGTAAATCATCTACTCTTAAAGATAAATAACTTTTGGCGCGACTGTCGAAGTTCTTCCTGAAACAGTATTACGTAGCAAAACACTATACGCAATCATAAAAAGTCAAAATTATTGTCGGATTAGCTTGTTAACCGATAAATCTGCGAGATGTCTTGTCGTTGTCGGTGAATTTTATTTGATTCTAGGAGAATCCGACAATAGTTTTAGTTTTACCTTCCTTTTTTATCTTTCTGCTTCATCTTCTTAGTATCTTTTTTCTCGATATTGTTTTCACCATTAAAAATAATGTGCGAAATACATCATTTCTCAATATCTCAAACTCTGTTTTTAACAATTTTTTTTCTTCTTCAATCTTGTATGAAGAAAAATAATTTCTTTACATATTACTTTTGATACGACTTCTGAAATTTTTCCTGCTGACATACGTCAAAATACAGTAAAACTTTGCAAAATGCTATACGTAATCATATAAAAATATTATTTTCACGATTAAATATACGTAAGCAGAGACGTGTTTCTCCTAAATAAGTAAGTTCAAACTCATTTGAAAAACGAAATACTTCCTAACAAAGATAACTCATATTCACATTTCAAAATCAAAATTCAAAAATATTTACCACTCAATCATATTCATATATCATAATTTTCATTTTCTCAATAAAGAAAATCCATGAAAGCAATAGATCAAAAAAGAAAAGAAATAAGTTCATTTTTTTGGATTGGCTAAGAAAGAAAAGATTTTGACATTTTTCCCTAATAGTATATACTACTATTATTACACCACCGCCAAAGCCCACACAACAAATAGTATTTATATCCATGTAATAAAAAAGTATTCCCTTTGTTCTCTGTTGTCTTCTCTCTCTCTACCTTCTATATTCTGAAGGGTCAATTCTTGAACAAAATTTTGGAAGCAAAAAGAAGAAACCCCTTTGAGGTATTCTTCTTTTTCTTGCCTTTTTACTTTGTAAAGATTGGATTTTGATGTGGATACATTTTGGATATCTTGATTTTACTGTATAGATTTATCTGTTGTGTTTTAGCCTTGTGTTTTAGTGTAAAAAATTGAGTTTTTGTTTAAAGATTTGATTTTTCTGTTGTTTGAGTTTTGTTTTTGATCTTGGTTTTACTGGATAGATTTATCTGTTGTGTTTATGCCTTGTGTTTCAGTATAAAAATTGGATTTTTTTTTTGGTTTTTTGAGGTCATTTTTGATCTTGGTTTTACTGGAATAGTTTTCTCTGTTGTGTTTCAGCATTAAAATATGGAGCTTTTGTTTCAAGATTGGATTTTTTCTGTTATTTGACTTGATTTTTGATCTTCGTTTTGCTGGAATAGATTTATCTGTTGTGTTTCAGTATATAAATTGATTTTTTTTTGTTTTTTGAGGTCATTTTTGATCCTGGTTTTACTGGAATAGCTTTCTCTGTTGTGTTTTAGCATAAAAAAATGGAGCTTTTGTTTCAAGATTGGATTTTTTCTGTTAATTGACTTGATTTTTGATCTTGGTTTACTGGAATAGCTTTCTGTGATGTGTTTATGCCTTGTGTTTCATTATAAAAAATGGATTTTTTTTTGTTTTTTGAGGTCCTTTTTTATCCTTGTTTTACTGTAATAGCTTTCTCTGGTGTGTTTCAGCATAAAAAAATGGAGCTTTGTTTCATGATTGGATTTTTTCTGTTATTTGACTTGATTTTTGATCTTGGTTTTACTGGAATAGCTTTCTCTGATATATTTAAGCCTTGTATTTCAGTATAAAAAATGGATTTTTTTGTTTTTGATTTGATTTTTGATGTTGGTTTTACTGAAATAGCTTTCTCTGTTGTGTTTCAGCATAAAAAAAAATGGAGCTTTTGTTTCAAGATTGGGTTTTTTTCTGTTAATTGACTTGATTTTTGATCTTGGTTTTACTGGAATAGCTTTCTCTGACGTGTTTAATGTTTCAGTATAAAAATTGGAGTTTTTTTTTTTTAAGATTTGATTTTTCTGTTATTTGACTTCAATTTTTGATCTTGGTTTTACTGGATAGATTTCTCTGCTGTGTTTATGCCTTGTTTTCAGTATAAAAATTGTAGCTTTTGGTTAAAGATTTGATTTTTCTGTTATTTGACTTCATTTTTTGATCTTGGTTTTACTGAATAACTTTCTCTGTTGTCTTTTAGTATAAAAAAATTGGAGCTTTTTTTTCAAGATTGGATTTTTCTGTTATTTGACTTCAAGTTTTGATCTTTGTTTTACTGAATAACTTTCTCTGTTGTGTTTTAGTATTAAAATTGGAGTTTTGTTTCAAGATTGGATTTTTCTGCTTTATTGTAGATTGTTTAGTTGAATTTTGTATCTCTTTTCACATCTAATCATAAATGGCATCTCCACTTCTCTGGCACCAGATAGTTGGGAGAGTCAGTTACAAAATTTTTAAGGAACCCCCCACCCCCCACCCTCAAACCCTCACCCTCCTCTCTCTCTTGTTCTATTTTGTTCTTGTGATTTTTGGTTGTGGGGCTATAGCATTTTTTGATATTTCAGATCTATAAATTTGTCAAATTTTGCTTGAAATGAGTTGTTGTAAAATGAAGTAAAGATCCCCTTTTTTTTTCCCAAGATGATCTTTGGTTTTTGACTGATGTGTACAAATCTAAGGCTTCTTTTGATGAAAGTGTTCATATCACGGATGTTAGTACTAACTTTCTGCCAAATGGGCTACTTTTTCTCCTAGCTTTTAGTTGAGCTCCATGTCCATGTGTTTGTTGTGATCTTCACATGTCTTTATCACTTTTTTTTTTTGTTTTTTTTGGGTGATATCAGTTCTACATATTTATATAGGTGCTTCTGATAATGATGCTTCACTTTCTTTATGGCCACTAATTATCTTGATGATTGTTTGTTTGGATTGATATAGCTTTTGGTTGTTGCTAGATGTAATCAATTTAGTTTTTCTTATTCATATACTTGTATTTGCAGAAGGAAAGGTCATCATCTGATTGACCAACTACTATATATATTGTCCTATATCCGAAATTATGTGACGAGGATAGAATAACTTGTTGATTTTGAGGATAGTTGTTAAATATTATTTTGTTTTTTGAAGGTTGCTGGTTTTTTTCAAACCAAAATTTGGCTGCCAAGATGATGATGTTTGAAGACATTGGGTTTTGTGCTGATCTTGATTTCTTCCCTGCTCCGCTGAAGGAGGCGGAAACAGTAGCTGCTGTTCCACCAATTGTGCCGGAGCCGATGATGGATGATGATGATAGTGATGAGGAGATCGATGTGGATGAGCTGGAGAAGAGGATGTGGAGGGATAAGATGAAGCTGAAAAGGCTGAAAGAAATGAGCAAGGGTAAGGAAGGTGTTGATGCTGTCAAACAACGCCAGTCTCAGGAGCAAGCTAGGAGGAAGAAGATGTCCAGGGCTCAGGATGGGATCTTGAAGTACATGTTGAAGATGATGGAAGTCTGTAAGGCTCAGGGTTTTGTTTATGGAATTATCCCGGAGAAAGGCAAACCGGTGACTGGGGCATCGGATAATCTCAGGGAGTGGTGGAAGGATAAAGTGAGGTTTGATCGCAATGGACCTGCTGCCATAGCAAAGTACCAAGCTGACAATGCCATCCCTGGCAAGAACGAGGGTGCTAATCCGATTGGTCCAACCCCTCATACCTTGCAGGAGCTTCAAGATACCACCCTTGGTTCTCTACTGTCAGCTTTAATGCAACATTGTGATCCTCCTCAGAGGCGATTTCCATTGGAAAAAGGTATTTCACCTCCATGGTGGCCAAATGGACAGGAGGATTGGTGGCCTCAGTTGGGACTGCCAAATGATCAAGGTCCTCCACCTTACAAGAAGCCTCATGATCTGAAGAAGGCTTGGAAGGTTGGTGTCCTCACAGCGGTGATCAAGCACATCTCCCCTGATATTGCTAAGATTCGCAAGCTGGTAAGGCAATCGAAGTGCTTGCAGGATAAGATGACAGCAAAGGAAAGTGCAACTTGGCTTGCCATCATCAATCAGGAGGAAGTTTTGGCTCGCGAACTTTATCCTGATCGCTGTCCACCTTTGTCCTCAGGTGGTGGTAGTGGAACCTTCACTATGAACGACAGCAGTGAGTATGATGTTGAAGGTGCTATTGATGACCCTATCTTTGATGTTCAAGAGCAAAAACCAAACCATCTCAGTTTGCTGAATGTCAATGTTGAGATGTTCAAGGAGAAGCTGCCTCTGCTACAACAGTCTCAGCCAATGAAGGGTGACATTTTTGCCAACTTAGATTTCACTCGCAAGAGGAAGCCGGCTGATGACTTGACTTTCCTGATGGATCCGAAGACATATACTTGCGAGTGTCTTCATTGCCCTCATAGCGAGCTTCGCAATGGTTTTCCAGACAGATCCAGCAGAGACAATCATCAGCTAACTTGCCTCTTCAGGAATACTTCTCAATTTGTAGTTCCAAACTTTCACATGGAGGAGGTCAAGCCAGTTGTCTTCCCTCAACAGTATGCTGAGCCAAAGCGGGCTTCGCTTCCGGTCAACCCAGCTCCGCCCTCCTTTGATACATCTGGACTTGGGGTTCCTGCAGATGGGCAGAGGGTGATCAATGAGCTTATGTCATTCTATGAAAGTAATGTGCAAGGAAACAAAAGCTCAATGGCGGGGAACTCTGTGATGTCCAAAGAGCAGCCTCTTCAACAACCTAGCATTCAACAGAACAATTACCTTCAAAGCCAAGGGAATGTGTTGGAGGGAAGCATCTTTGGGGACACCAACATTTCTGCTAACAACTCCATGTTTGTGCAGGGTGATCGGTTTGATCAGAGCAAGGTTTTAACTTCACCATTCAATGCAAGCTCTACTGATGATTTCAATTTCATGTTTGGATCTCCATTCAACATGCAATCCAATGATCTCTCTGAATGTCTTTCTGGGATTTCACATGATGACATGACGAAGCAAGATGCCTCGGTTTGGTACTAGCAATGCGATTACTCAAATGAACATCAAGCAGTGGATATCACAATATACCTTTAATCAGGTGGATTTCAGTTTGCCTATAGTTCTCAGTTTGGTTTTTCTGTTACCATGTAGTTGTAGAGGTTGGAGGATCGTACATGACGTTATTACAAGGGAGTAGTAAGAGATGTCATGCTGCTGGTTAGAAGGAACTTATAGATGTTTCTAAATAAGGTTTAGCAGTCAGTTTATTTTCATATATGTCTATAACTCTATATAGGTTTTAGCTTTATCCCATAGTCAATCGTTGGTTTCGGAGATATTTAAACGCTTTTGTCCCTATATCTGGTTCTGGAAATGCTACAAATTACCTGCAGGTGCAGCTGCAGGTCTTTTTGTTATATGTTATAGTACTGTTTGTCATGGTGGTTGTGTAATATATACATATGTGTTGGCCAAAGCTGTGTGATATGTTGTTAGCATCCCATATAAGGCCATGGCTTGACAATAAAATGTTATGATCTATTTTGGTATGTCCTCTTTTCACCACATTATCTGTTTTCAGTGTAGTTTTGATGATCTAGTTTGGTGTAGCATATTCTTGATGAAGTAGTCGAGGTGTGAACAAACTAATAGCCAACACTTTAAAAGGGGGGGATAAAGGTCATATTTACTCGCGTACTCGAGAAAAATATTGCATTACCCTCCGTTTAAAGTTTGGCTCATTAGTGTTTCTATTGTTGAACTTTTGACATACACTTAACTATTTTACTCAAATGTGTGGTTTTAAATTTTATTATACATAAATTGAGGTTCAATATGAAAGCCCTTAGTGAACAAGGACAAAAGTAAATATTTTGCAAACTTGAGGGCGGTTTTGAACTTTTTAAATTTATCTTTTGATGGCTCGATGATGTTAAAATATGTCACATGGAAAATTGTAATTAACGAGTAGCCAAAAAAAGATTAATAAAATAGGACAGACAAATTAAAACGAGAAAAATAGCAAGTGGCAAGGTTGGTTTTGTCTTTAAAAGTAATTTACATTCCTAAATTAGATGGATGAAATAATTGTCATTTTACATCTTAAAATGGTAACCTAGTCAACTTTGAGTATTAATGATGCATATTGTAATTGTCAATAATGATATTATTCTTTTTCAATTTCGATTTTCGCAATTTTAAAACGTGTTACTAAATTTTGATTTTTGTTATCTTTTCTTATTAAAAGTCAAAAAAAAATTTGAAATTTGAAGAGAAAAAGTGGCATGTGAAAAGCAAAAATCATAAAGAAAATACTTTTCACTATTTTGAGTCATTTCAACAAAAGTCATTAGTTTTGCTTCAAAAATTTCAACAATAATAATTGGAGTTGACCATAGATAATGTTTATTTTATTAGAAAAAAATAAAATAAAATCAAGGAAGCTAAATAGGAATCCATTTGACTTGATCAACAAACAAAATTTATATATTATTTATTTTCTTCCCTAGGAAAATTGTCAACTTTATTTCCTAAAAGTTAGCTCAAAGGAAATACTCTTTCTGTCTTATTTTATGTAGCATTTTTCGCTTTTCGAGAGTCAAATAGTTTAATTTTGATCGGACATTTGCGTATGGAATTTTCAAATTTTTTGAAATGAAACTTATATATTTGTAAACTACGTGTAAAGAGTACTATAAGTCACAATAATTGATAATTCAAAATGTTAAAAGGATCTATGAAAAACTTACGATCAAAGATAGACTTGTTTGAATCTCGAAATGCGAAAATTGTAATATAAAATGGGACGGAGGGAGTATAATTGTCTAAGTCTTTTAAGAAATTTAGAAATTTTGTTCTGTTTAGACGTGAGACACTTTCCATCGACAACCTCTTACGTTTGGATTCAAATATTCTTTATGTGAGGAGTATATTCAAGAATCACGAGTATATTCATAATATTGTACCGTTTATGGACATCACATCTAATACAATGGACCTGATTCTAATATCATATCAAATTAGATTTAAGCCTACGTCCCACTTCAAAATCTAACTTAAAGGAAAAAAAAAAAGTTAAACAAGTCTTATAAGAAGCACATAGATTTTGTTTTGATATGACGTGATGTGAAACACTTTTCATCAACGTAACGAAGATATCATCAGAGTAAATTAGTCGAAATATTTTTTTTATTTAATTGTTATATTTGTATGATTGTGAACCACATCATCAAAGTCAAATTAGGGAGACACACTATCGTTTCAACTTGAATATACAATTTTGAAATGAAGAAAGATTTTTATAATCATATATATTTTTGGATCGAATTACTGACGATATAAATATTTTTTGATATAACTATAAATTAAGGGTGTTTTCTTTTTCGATTTTGAATAGTTCAAAAATTTTGATACTTTATGTTTGAATTTAAATTTCCATTTCTTCGATTTGAAAATCAAACATCCAATTAACAACTTGAAGAAACAAATTATGTTAGTTATAACTCAATTGTATCCAATTTTTTTTTTTTGTAAGATTCAAATAAAAAGGAGTTGAAATTTTAGGAGCATAAGTAGGGGTGAACGTTTGGTATTTGGTTCGAGATTTTTTAATTTTAGGTTTAGTAGTTCGGTTATTGATAGTTAAAATAGATATCAAATATCAAAATTTTAAATTTTATTTCGGTAATTGATAAATCAAACTTTGATTCGATATGATATTCTGTAATACCGTTTTTAAGTCGTAGTTGATTGTATTACAAAATTTATATTATTGCTTCAATTATTTCTGTTCTCTATGCGGAGACACAATATAATAGCAGATCAACATGTAACAAGACGACATCAAGAAAAATAAATAGATAAAACTATAAGACATATGTATTTGAGATGTTTACGTTCAGTCTTTAATTTTTTCTTTGGACTTGTTCTATTGAGTTATGAACTTGCTGATATATGACCTTTTCATTAAATAAATGATTCGATATTAGAAAAATATCGAATACTCCAAATATCATACCAAATAACGAATTGCCAAATATCAAATTATCAAAATTTTTGATTTGATTTGGCAATTTAATTTTTGATATTTTATACCCAATCATGAGTTTAAGTATTAAGTACGTGGAAAATATAATAATAAACTTTCACCATTTTGTGTAATTCCTAATCATATTTATCCCTACAAATTAGAGCCGTCAATATGGGCTAGACCCGTTGGGTTGACCTGGCCTAACTCGGGATTTACTAGGGCTGGGCTAAGATTTTTGGAACCCATTTAAGAAAAGAGCTTTTTAGCCTGGCCTGAATAAGCCTGTTGATTTGAGGGGCTTGAGAAAAATCGATAGGGCCGGCCCTTGGACCAATAAAATTTAATTAAAAAATATAATATAATATCAAAATTTAAAATTGATGAGAGTCCAAACTCAAAACAATTAGGTTAATATTTTTATTTAGATAGTTATACTTAAAAAAATTTAATAAGTTTATTTTATTTTTTAAAATGATAATTTAACTTAATAAATATTTTATAAAGACAATTTTATTTGTGAATTTGATTAACAAGTAGTAACATCATTATCATGTAATATTGTTTTGTCGATATTTATGATAATATATTTAAATTATAATTTATAATTTAAATTAATAATTAAAAAGTATATATAATTTTTTAAAAAATTGGTTGGCTCGCCAAACCTGTAGCTCACATACTTATGGGTTGGACCGACTATATTTTGGCCCACACTAAAAATGGGCTAGCCCGGCCTGACCCGTAAAATATCAAAGCTTGTATGAATAAGCCCGAATAAGATGGGTTAGCCCATATTAACAGCTCTATTACAAATTCAATAAGTTGTTGATGATTTAAACAACAATAATATAGTTGACCTTGAAAAGTTTTCTTTAGAATAAATCGAAACAAATCAAGTGGATATGGAAAATCATTAATTGACTTTAACAAAAACTAATAAATAAATAAAAACGTGTATCACTTGTATAACTCATAAGTAAATGTGCTCATTGATTTAGTCAATTCTTATATTTTTTGTTGTAAATCTCATTTTTCAAGAGTCCTAGTGAAAAAATAATCAATGCCTCTAGAATTAGACCACCTAATTTCAGTGACGGAGTTATAATTTTCACAAAAAAATAAAATTAAAATGTGAAAAATTAAAATTTATTTTTGTTTGTCCATAATTTAAAAAATAAAATTTATTTTATTTTTCTCTTTTGACAAATATTTTTTAAATTTTATTCTCAACATTAATTTTTTATTTTCTAAATTATTTTCCACATCTAAGACTACACAATAATCAACATGAATAATTGAATATTATGGTAAATATTTATATTAAATCATTGTTACTTAAGAGACATGCAAAGTCTGAAGTGGACAAATAAAAATGAATGAAAGAAATAGGAATAATGCCCAAGTACCCCTCAACCTATGCCCGAAATCTCAGAGACACACTTATACTATATTAAGGTCCTATTACCCCCCTAAACTTATTTTATTAATAATATTTTACCCCTTTTCGACCTACGTGACAATATCTTGTGGGCCCAAGATGGATGACTTTTTTTTTTTTTTATCAAAGTAGTGCCACGTAGGCTAAAAAGGGGTAGAAAATTACTTAGAAAATAAGTTCAGGGGGTAATAGGACCTTAGTATAGTATAAGTGTGTCTCTGGGATTTCGGATATAGGTTGAGGGGGTACTTGTGCATTTTCCCAAAGAAATATAACAAATGAGAGAATAGCACTCCGGTTCCTAAATTATAGGTTTATTTCAATTCTTGTAATATCTGACAAAGAACATACCTTCAAATAATCGAAATATTTGTTTTAAGTCTTTTATGTCAGAAGTGTGTTGTATTTGAACTATTTTTTGAAAAAAATGTATTACAATGATCAAATATGAAGATAATATCAGTTTGACATAACACATATGTAATTAGGCGTGAAACGATCAATAATTATAGAAAATTTCAGAGGCGTATGCAGGAGGAGGTGTGAGGTCCAACCGGATGCATAGACAAGGTCTTGACGGACGTCCACAAAAAAATTTGACATTTTTAACGTCGGAATCCGGATCACCCGAAAAATGGTTTGCTATAGCACACGAAAATCATCGAAATGAGGCGTATGCTCGCTTCGGGGTTCATTTGACCTTCAAAATGGGTTGGAAGGGCCGTGAGGGCCAACCGGATGCATAGACAAGGTCTTGACGGACGTCCACAAAAAATTTGGCATTTTTGACGTCGGAATCTGGATCACCCAAAAAATGGTTTGCTATAGCACACGAAAATCGTCGAAATGAGGGATATGCTAGCTTCGGGGCTTGTTTCACCTTCAAAATGGGTCGGAAGGGCCGTGAGGGCCAACCGGATGCATAGACAAGGTCTTGACGGACGTCCACAAAAATAATTGGCATTTTTGACGTCTGAATCCGGATCACCCAAAAAATGGTTTGCTATAGCACACGAAAATCGTCGAAATGAGGGGTATGCTCTCTTGGGGGCTCGTTTGACCTTCAAAATGGGTCGGAAGGGCCATGAGGGCCAACCGGATGCATAGACAAGGTCTTGACGGACGTCCACAAAAAAATTTGGCATTTTTGACGTCGAAATCCGGATGACCCAAAAAATGGTTTGCTATAGCACACGTAAATCGTCGAAGTTGTTTTTGGATTTTTATAAGTAATTTGAAATGAATAATATAAAAATATATATTTTGATATGCACTTTATACATGCGTCTGTACATTTTTTGGATTATCAATAAATCCAATTTTCAAAAGGGCAAAAAAAAGTTCTTTTATATACATTAGAGCCGTTAATATGGGCTAGACCTGTTGGACCGGCCTGACCTAATTTGAAATTTAATAGGGTTGAGCTATGATTTTTAGAGCCCATTAGAGAAAAGAGCTTTTTAGCCCGTCCTGAATAAACCTGTTGATTTGTAGAGTTTGAGAAATATCAGTAAGGCCAACCCGTAGACCAATAAAAATTAATTAAAAAAATATAATATAGTATTAAAATAAATTAAAGAGAGTTCAAACTCAAAACAATTAGATTAATATTTCTATTTAGAATTTTATACTTTTACTTGAAAAAAAACTTAATAAATATAACAAAGATAATTTTATTTGTGAATTTAATTAAAAAGTAGTAACATTAACATCATGTAACATTGTTTTGCTGATATTTATGATAATATTTTAAAATTAATTTAATAATTCTAAAAATAATATAATTTTTAAATAAAGTGGACTGGCTCGGCAAACCTGTGACCCACGTACTTGTGGGTTGGGCCGATCTAGCTCACACTAAAAATGGGCTAGCCCGGTCCGACCCATAAAATATTGAAATCTGTATGGATTAGCCCAGATGAGGTGGGCTAACCCATATATATATATATATATATATATATATATATAGATATATATATATATAGATATATATATATATATATATATATATATCTATATATATATATATATATATATATATATATATATATATATATATATATATATATATATATATATATATATATATATATATATATATATATATACTCTTCAAGACAATGCATATATATAAACTATATGCAATATAAATTGTCCTAAACATACAAGACAATATTTTTGTATGCAAGCTAGATGTGTAAGGTACGTAGCCAAATATTTGTTATGACATTGCTATTTTAGCTACTCACCATATAGATATAAGAAGGGTGAATTGTGTCTTCTTCGATTTTCGCGAATTAAAAAACTTGATTACTATTTTGGATTATGATTCTTTAATTAAAAGGACTATAAATTCGAGTCCGAAGCTAAAAGATAAAAAAAAAAGTTAAAATTTTTAAAAGGGCACATCATATTTTTTTAAAATCAAAAGGGAAAAATCGCTATTATCATCAAAGTAATTTTCCTCTGACATATATTTACACCATTTACTCGATTGAGATTGAGATTTTCTCAAAAAAGTTCATTTTTTTTCTCGCTAATATCGCTGCCATAGTAGCGTTTTCATATAACTTTTTTTAAAATTTTCTTTTCAGAAAAGGCAGTGTTTCACTTTGAAAAAAATTAAAAAATTTAGCCTTTACTTCTTTAAAAATATTTGCTGCCTTGGTCGAGTTTTTTCCTGGATTTTTTATTTGAAAATGGTGTTTTATTAAAAATAAAAAAAAAAGTTGAAAAATAATTTCAGGCTTCCAAGGCAGCAATTTTTTTTTTAAAAATTAAATTAAGTACAACGAATCAATTTTTTTTTAAAAAAAGTAAAACGCTGCTAGGGCAGCGATTACTTTTTTTTTTTTTAAAATAAAAAGCTGCCAAAGCAGCGATTTTCATGATAATAAAGTTAAAAAGAATTCCATAAAAACGCTGCTATGGCAGCGATATTATCGAAAAAAAGAAAAGAACTTTTTTGAGTAAACGGTGTTCATATGTGTCAAAGGAAAATCGCTTTGACAGTAGCAATTTTGCCCTTTTGGTTTAAGAAAAAGGGAAACTTTCACATATAGCAAACAAAAAAAATCATATTTGTATAATATAGCAAACTTTGCATAACTGCGCTCCATAGCAAACATAAAAACTGTATAATTCGCTATACATATAAAAGTGTATAATTCGCTGGCCTAAATTGTATAATTCGCTGGCCTATTTTGCTGCAATTGTATAATTAGCTTTGCATACAGTTGAATCGAATTAAAATGTATGTATATTGCATAATTATAAGTGTATAACAAGAAGATATATGTTTTTCTCGCTTTATACAAAAACAGAAACACAATATATACACTTCTGTTGTATAAAGCTAGAAAAAATTGTATTTCACTGCAATTGTATAATTCACAATTGTATAATTCTTTGGCCTTTTTCTCTGCAATATTTGAAGTAAAATGTTTGTAAATTATATAATTAAGTGTATAACACGAAGATATACATTTTTGCATGTGTATATACAATTTTCTCTCGCTTTATACAAAACAGAAACAGAAATTATACACTTCTGTGTATAAAGCTTGAGAGGCGAGAATGGGAGAGTGGCGAGCGAGACTTCTGGGAGAGAGACGCCTGGCAAATTTTTGCCAAGGTTTGCTATGGAGCACAATTAAATCAAACCCTAGCTATTCCATTTAATTTAGGTTATTAGTTTGCTATTTTATACAATTTTCCCTAAGAAAAATACGACATACCCTTTTGGAATTTTTTTTTTTTTTTACCCTTTTGGCTCCGAACTCGTGTAAACTCTAACACCTTAAACTCCTTAAATCCTACAATTCTAAGTGTTGCAATTTTATTCTATTCTACATAGAAACATTGTTCCAATTACAATATACATATCATAAAAGCATATCATATTTCTTTATTTGTTAACTTTCTATGATACTTAGAAAGGTAAAATTGTGATATTTACATTGTATATATAGTATATTTTATGTATATATATACATATAATATATATATTTTATACATAATTAACGTTCTCTAAAAAACATGAGTTAATTAATGAATAAATAAGAGACATTTATACTATAATAACAAGTATCGCGTTACATTAAATATGAATATGATGAGGAAACACATATAACTATTGCTAAATATTTATTAGTATACAATAGTTTTCAACCATTTAAAGCAGAATAGGCTAAATAATAATTGCCAAAATATATTTAACAAGGTAGAAATGAGTACGAAAAAGAATATTAAAGAAAGAATAATGCGGAGAACTAATCTTAGATTATTTTATTTTTCTGACGAAAAATGATGAGAATGAGAATACAAGTTAGTGGAGCATTTTCAGATTAAATTGTATTCACAAGCTCAACTATTTATATATATTATTCAATACTATATAAAGAGTCTATATTCTTATTTCACAAACGATGTGGGATTTTGAGTAATAAAAACTTTGGCCGCTCCACTTATTTCACTGTTCAGTCCCACATTGTTTGTGAAATAAGAATATAGACTAGGGAAAAGGGTCTGATATACCCCTCAACTTTGTCATTTAGAGCTGATATACCCCTCGTTATAAAAGTGGCTCATATATGCCCTTACCGCTATACAAACGGCTCACATATACCCCTGCCGTTACAAAATGACTCACATATACCCTTCATTTAACAAAAGTTAAAAAATTAGTTTTAAATTTATATTTGTTACTTCAATTTTTTTTTAAAAAATTATTTAGGGGTATATATGATTCTTCTATCAAAGTTCAAGGTATATTTTAATTTTTTTTCATACAAAAATTATTTTTTGACTTCTTTTATTATAATTATTTGAGTTTCTTATTCTTATTTTGTTTTTTTCTTTCATTCCTTGGTTTAAAGAAAAAAAATTTAAACTATTTTTTTTGTGTGTATTGTAATTTAATTTCGTATTCGAAGAAAAAATTTGGTCATCTACAATAAGTTTTACAAGAATATTAGTGAAACATAAATAAATTTGATTATCAAAATAATAATTATAAATTAGTCATTGAAACAAAAAAAAGTCAAAAAAATATGTTTGACGAGGATTAAATTTACTCATATGGGATTATATTTTTTAGAAAAAAATAATAAAAATTTAGATTAAAATTATTATTTTTTTCATTTCCGTTAGAGGAAAAGGGTATATGTGAGCCATTTGTTTACAAGTAGGGGTATATATGAGCCACTTTTATAACGAGAGGTATAATAACTCTAAATGACAAAGTTGAGGGATATATCAGACCCTTTTCCCTATAGAATATAGTATTTTTTCATTAAAATTTGCAGATATGTAATTTTATTTAAAGCCAAAATTGTAAGAAATAAAGAGATATTCCCTCAAATTATTTAATTATGACCCGTCCCCATTGATCCACCCAACTCGAACTCTAACGTTAACCCTTTTCTAGGATTTAAATTTATTAACGTAATTACTTTTCAAAAATCTAAAGACAAATGAATTAGATTGTTTTTAATGGATTATCTGATTAAGAAAAAACAATCAAAATAGATAGCTTGTCATGTGACAAGCAAGACAAACAACAAACCACTCATATTGTCCCAATTCAAATACCTAATCGATAGGGCATGGACTAGCTATTTTGAGTAGATTGTTGTAGATATAAATGTTTAGTAGATATAAATGTTTAGTATTGTCTTATTCTTTATGCGGTTACATTGCTAATCATGCTATAAATTAAACAAAAAAATTCAGAACTATTCTTCGACAAAACTATGAAAATGAAAAATATAGGAAAAACTATAAAATTATATACTTCACTACCATATTAACTAATATTATCTATACTTTCAAATTACTACGTTCTACTACTAATTAAGAGTTTTTTTTAATCATATATTGAGGAATATACACTTTTACACATGTGTTTTTGTTACCAGATACACTAAAATAGAGAAAGTGGTGGACGAGATTGGCGAGAGACAAGAGTGAGATTCGTATGTATCTTGGATACATGTGAATCAAACTAGATAATAATACTTGTATGTATCTGGTGCAATTCACATGTATCTGAGATACCATATACATACGAGAGTGGCTAGTGAAATGAGAGAGACGTACGGGATTTGTTGTGTATACTTGATACATGGGAACCTACTTGGTATCTAGAAGAAATTTGACTCAATGTATCGTAAGATACATGTAACAGGATGTATCTGGACGAGCAAACATATGATAAGATACGTAATATTGCAAACTAGAGTGTATTAAAGTAATTAGCTCCTAAGCTAGTAGGATTCCTCCAAGGATATTATGATCTTAAACAATTACAATAACGAGGTATCTTGTTACATTGAATACGAACATTGGGAGAAAACACTCCGATTTCAAGTGGCTGAAATTATTCTTAAATTAATTGACTCTATAAATAACACTATATATTAATTAGTATACAATAGTTTTCAATCGAGCTAGAATTTCTTGTAGATCTAGAAAGAAGCAATTACTCGTCTAAGCAGAACAAAGTAGTCGAGATTTTTTTGAATATAGCAATCAATTTACGATGACTATAATATCACTTTAAGAGATCATATAACATTACTGTTGAAGTACCACATCGTTTGTGGAATAAAAATATAAACTCTTTATATATATAGTATTAATGATATAAAAAAAATAGTTGAAGATGTAAATTCAATTTAGTTAGAAAATGCTCCATTTAATTACTTCTACATGTTCAATTCTTTTTGACAAAAAAATAAAATAACATAAATAAAACACAAGGCTTCTATGCTTAAACTCTTTAATTACTTATATAGTAAGTATATGTTAATAACATATATGAAATCACTCTAATATATATTAACAATGTGATATTTTCTTTCTATATAAAATATATTTATATGTATATATACATATAATATTCATATTTTATACATAGTTAACACCCTCTAAAAATATGATATAACAAACTAAACAATCAATGAAATATGATATCATAATAACTAATTTGAGCATTACTTGTCTTTTAATCAAACGACTCATAATTATGACTAACTTAATTTTTTTTCCATACTCAAATCCCATGACAAAATTTGAATAGATTAATGAATAATTAAGTGACATTTGTTTTATAATAACGAATATCGCGTTACATTAAATATGAATATGGTGAGACATTCAAATTTTAAGTGGCTAAATTATTCTTAGATTAATTCACTCTAACTATTGAAAAATATTTATTAGTATACAATAGATTTCAACCATTTAAAGCAGAAAAGACTAAATAATAATTGCCAAAATAGATTAATAAGGTAAAAATGAGTACGAAAAAAATATATTAAAGAAACTAAGAAAGAATAATTGTACGTTTTCATGTATTTTATTACCATATACTTACTATATAAGTAATAAAAAAATTTATGCGTAGACGCTTTGTGTTATATTTTTTTGCTAAAAGAAATTGAGAATGAAGAAATAATTTAGAGGAACATTTTCCGATAAAATTATATCTTCATGTTCAACCATTTTTTATATATTATTCAACATAATATATAGAGTATATTTTATTTCATAATCAATGTGGGACTCCAGCAATAATGTTATATGATGTCTTAAAGTGATATTTTCGTCATCGTAAATTGATTACTATATCCAGAAAATTTTCAAATATTGTCTGTACTTTCAAAATATTACTTATTTTACTACAAATTAAGAATTTCCTACTATATATTGAGGAATACACACTAAAATACATGTATTTTTTCCAACAAGATATACTAAAATAGAGAGAGGTGAGCGAGAATGGAAAGGGACACGAGCGAGATTCGTATGTATCTTTGGTACATGAGAATCACACTAGAATATATACTTGTATGTATCTGGTGTGATTCACATGTATTTGAGATACCTGATACATACGAGAGCGGGGAGCAAGATGAGAGAGAGAGAAGAACGAGATTCGTTATGTATACCAGATACATGCGAATCCACTTGGATACAATGTTTCTCGAAGAAATTTGACTCAATATATCTTGAGATACATATATCTGAATGTATTTGGACACAAAAATATGGTAAGATATGTAATATTCTAAACTAGAGTATTTTCAAAGGTGCATTCAGGATTTTGAGATGATGGGTGCATTGTTATAAAAAAGTTGATCTATTATATAAATTTGATCGGTTCGACATTCAGGTTTTTACTACTAAAAACGTTAAGTAATTTAAAATTATAGGTGTAGAATTATATATATATATATATATATATATATATATATATATCGCACACACACCAATTAACACTTAGAGAAGTGTTATCTAATTTTAGAAAGAAAAATAAAACAAGATTAATATAAAATTCAAGTGTGGATTCACACATCCATATTTTAATATTTTTCAAAAAATATAACACTACTATATATGATTTCAGGAGGGGACCATGGGTTCACGTGAACCCGATGACCCCTGTTATAGATAAACCTCTGAGTATACTCAAGTAATTAGCTTTCTAAACTAATATGATTCATCCAAGAATTTATGTGTAGATGTCTTGTGTTTTTATTTATCTTATGGAAAAAAAAAGTTAAAGATACCCATTCAATTTAGAGGAACATTTTCCGACCATTGTATGGGTATCTTCAACTTATTTTTGTATATTATTCAAGACTATATAAAGGATTTATGTTTTTATTCCACAAACGATATGGGACTCCATCAATAATGTTATATGATCTCTTAAAGTGATGTTATAGTCATTGTAAATTAATTACTATATTCAGTAAATTATCGAATACTCTATTCTACTTAGTTGAGGCTTTGCTTCTTTCCAATCTACAAGAAATTCTAGTTTGAGATCAAATCTTAGATGACCACTCAACTAATGGTTCTCTCAACTTTCTTTTAGATCCTCAAATATATATATATATATATATTATATATATATATATATATATATATATATATATAATTTTTTTTATATTTTTTTTTATTGTATTTTTTTTTTACAAAAGCAACAATTATGGTGCATTTCAGAGGAACATTTTCCGACTAAACTGCACCAACATCTCTGCTAATATTTTATAATATTCAAGACTATATAAAGAGTCAATATTTTTCTTCCATAAATGATGTGAGACTACAACAATAATGTTATAAGATTTTTTAAAATTGATATTGTAATTTTTGTAAGTTAATTACTATATCCTATAAATTAAGATTTAAAAAGTCATTCAACTTTTTTTTTGATAATCACTCAATTACGAATATTGTATCTACAAAGTCACCCCAACCTATTTGATTGAATTTTTCATGGGAACTGATAGAAACCCCACTAGTTTAGGAGATAATTACTTAGATGCACTCTAGTTTGCAATATTAGAATTTTTACAAGATTTTAGCGCACCAAAATATGCTGAAATATATGTATCTCGAGATACATGGGGATCGAAATTTAGTGTAATTTATTTTAGATACACTATATCCATGTGATTTCACATGAAAATCTCACTTTGTTCCCTTTCCTATCTTTCATCTTGCTCATCACTCTCCTATATATATAATATATATATATATACTAGGTAGAGGTGGCCCGTGCTTGCACGGGCCCAACATTGAAAGATTTTTGTTAGTTATATATATATAGAGAGAGATGGATAGATTATTATTATTATATACATATATATATATATATTATATATATTATATATATATATATTTGTTCGTTGTCATGGCTGTGTTATTTAGGTTGGATATCTACAATATTTACATAATATTTACATAATGTTGTATTTTGACTATTAGTCAGCGTCATTCAGAAAGCACCTGTGAAATAAGATGGAAAATTAATTTAGTATATAGTTATGGAGAAGAGTTAATGTTGAGTATAGTATTGGTTTGTTTAAGAATTTATCATTGATTGCAAGATTTAAGTACCTGTCAATTTCTTATAACTATGCAGCAAAGTCCATGCTATCAGCACCAAAAGTGTACTCCATCAAGACAAAATGGTGTTGCCAACCATATTGCAAAAAAGTATTACACTATAACAAAAGGAGAGTATCAAATCTTATCCAGAAAATCAGAATCAAACACCTTGATATTAGAACCCAATTTCAAAATATTTCAAAACTCCCCATCAATTCGCATTTCTATCTGTAACTCAATGTCTGAAATTTGACTCCATGTTCTAATCTACCAAACTATCAGCAATCAGAATAGTGTATGCATTTCCAATGTTTTATGCAAAAGTAAGATTTGAATAATACAACTGTCCAAAGAATTTTGATTATAGTGAATCCACACTTGCAGTTTTAACGTTTTAACTTTTACAAAGTAGGGCAAATATGCAATCTGAATAACTGCAAGCTATTTCAAAGTAAATATTGCTGCAATACGATTTTAGAAACATTAAACCTCTCAAGGGAACAATGCACATGACACATACTTGATCTCGAAAAGGCTGTAGAACCCCGTAATTGTGGCTGTGGATTTGATTTCCTGGCCAAATTTCGATTCCTACAAAGGCAGAAGCCTCTGGTTAGCAACATATGATTTCAGACACAGTGGAAAAATCTGAAAGCTAAAGATGTAGGAGAGGAAGGATTCACTCAAAACTTTTTTAAAAAATGATTTGCTCAGAAAACTTCCAAAACCATGAAAAAACAAAATATTCTTCATATGATAGCCTGACAGAAACTAATGACAAAACAACTTCACTAACGTCTATGTACAATCTATCATCACCAAATCACAGTTATGGAATTGTTACTTTGATTAATCTCACCAAAACGATGAATTTCCAATCTCATTCATTCTTAGTCATCATCAAGTAACAGGCTATAAGTAGCTACAACTGGTATCCTAGTGACACTAATTTTTGTGTACGAAATGTTGTGAAGACTGAAAAAGGCAATAGCTGCAATATAACATATGGGGAAGCAACATATTGAAAGGCCAAAATTTCACTTAGATAAGTGATATTGAAATAAACACCGCATTGCAGATCGCGTTAAAAAAAATTGAACCATGCTAAAACATCTGAATATAAGTCAAATGAGTGTCCGTAATGCACTTTTCTAACTTTGATTGGGCATAAGTAAATACACAGTCAATTGCAATATGGTGCTATGGGAGTAAGATTCAAGAAAGGAAGCCCAACATGGTAAAATTGAAATAATAAATTTACTTGCATTGTACTTCAATTTACATAAGAAAATATTAAAAAATCAATTTTTTTGTGTTTGAAAGTGTGAGCAGCATGTGTTTCAAATGGTATTTCAAGAGGATAATAATTTGTCATTTATTTTAGAACAGGGGTCTTGTACTAAAACTCTTGCACCTAAGATCAAAGTTTTGTAATTCCACAGCGGGGCTGCTTCGTATTAATTAAAAACTTGAAGCCATTTCATAAGATTATTGAAGTAATAGAACATTTTCAAATATATAGTTTGAGCTATATGCATAAAAACTAAGAGAGATCCATCTAGGCGAGAAAAGAGTCATTTTTATCTAATAGTCGAAGAATCCCTTTTTAGTTAGCTAGTCATACCTTAGTTGTTCATCGAAAAAACTCAACAGTTTGGATATGGACAGAGTTCAAACTCTCTATTATGATCCCACTTAGATACTTTTCAACTTTGGATCAAGGACAGTGTTCAAACTCGTGATGTGCAGATTTCTCACTCTATTTTTTCTCTCAATATATCTAGAAAGCCTTTGTGAAGATCAACCAGTCGAATCCTTGTCTTTGCATGAAGCATAGAATTTTTTAAATTTATAGCCTCTACCACATGTATGTCATTCATCAACAACAAGTGCTCCTCATCAAAACTTAGAAGCAACAATATTTCAATTAACACTACCAAATATAGCAACATGAAGGTTTAATTGAAAATTACAAAACTCTAGTCCTTTACCAACCCATTCTTTCCTCCAAAACCTTAAATTAAGCCCAAGGAAAGAATATAATAATACCCTTAAAATTGGAAAGACTTCTGGAAATTATATACTCGTATCAACTTAATTTTTAAACGAGATGTAAATATCAAATTCTTTCACCTTTCCGTTGTTAAATGATATGGTCTTTTATGTTAAAGATGACAGTGAAAACTTGATCACTGACCCAAAAGTTATTGCTGGTCATATCTTTAACTACTGCTCAAAT
Organism: Solanum corneliomulleri; assembly: GCA_027704805.1. Taxonomy (NCBI): domain Eukaryota; kingdom Viridiplantae; phylum Streptophyta; class Magnoliopsida; order Solanales; family Solanaceae; genus Solanum; species Solanum corneliomulleri. The sequence goes on along the minus strand of JAKWIY010003052.1, from coordinate 3,216,025 downwards.
TGTTTTACTACATGTGTGAGAAGGCACAATGTAGACTACATCCTAGAAATCAACTATGACAAAAAAACACAAGAAAATAAACTTCACGATTCCACTAGCCATAGACCATCAAAAATCAAAACTTAATAGTAAAAACATAAATTGTAGCATTGAAAAACTAAACGCCGAGTTTGCAACTGAAATGTCAAGAATCAACAAGGCTGCAATAAGTTTCCCATCTTACCAGTTTGTACATCCTTTCTCACTTATTAAATGGAGGACACTTCTTTAAAGTTCTTATTAAATACTTAGTTTCAAATGATTTCTCCACCTCAATTAATTTGCCTAAATAGCTTTTAAAATATTTTACAAAACAATCCATCATAGTACATCTAGAAACAGAGGCAAGCTTTCCCCACTTGTGCTTTCTTTCCGATAGTTATTGATCTCGGTTTTAATTTATTTTTCTGACGTTTACTTTACATAAAGTTTAAGAAAGTGTAATAGATTTCTATATTTTGAATTGAAGATATATGAAAGCAAGAAAAATTATAGAGTTATTCCTCATTTTCGTTCAGAATTTCAATCTTTCCTTCACAGCACAACACAGACAATTGATTAAGAAGGGAATTATTTTGCATAAAAACAACATCATTATATATTCAAACATAGACGATAATTTAAATTCCAGAGGTTAGTAGACTTATCCTAGATCTACTGACAGATCAATAGGTCAATTCGAGTACAAGTAATTGCAAATCGTTAACCTCTGATATTCTGACCGTGTCACGAAAAGGCGCATCTGAGACATTTGGCATAAACAACTACTTAAAACATCCTTACTTCACCACTAAAACAAATAGTAATGTAGGAAGGTTATGTATTCTCATAACACATACGTCAACAGAACCAAGTAACCTCATATGACAAAGTAAAGATAAAACAAGCTAATTACTCTTATAAACTTTACCTAAGCAATATAAACTTCTCTTTTTATAATTGTTGTATCTAGGCTACCTTGTGTGAACCTCGACCAATCCACTAGGTACTTACTACTACCTAGCAATACAAATATCGAGCGACTACGTCCACTAAGCTTAGGCAGCTGCTTAGTTACTAAAATTAAACAAATGAAAATGTAAAGACTTCTCCCAGTTGCAAAGATTCAGGACCAAGAGTTTATACATCTCTTTTGCAGAGACACAGTTGAAAGAATGACAGCTTTGCAGTTTGGATTACAAACCAAGTACGGTTTATAATGCCACCAGAACACAAAATAAAAATTAATCAACAGGAGTGGAGATATAACACTTAGCTCCTCCTTGTATTAATCAACTTGCAGAAATCCATGTTGCAGCAAACCAAGAAATACCCAGTTTGCCTCTTAAAGAATGTAAGAGGAAGATGGTAACAGCAAAACAGTTTGTCATCTTTCCACATGCAGAAGATTTGAAAGGAAGTATCAAAAATCAATGCAGCCAGACTAATTATAGGCTCAAATAAGAATCCCCCATCTAAAAAAGAATGCAAAAGATATCAAAACTTAAAATTTGTACATCTCTAGCAGATGAGGCAGTAAGTACCTTTACTGGCTTGGGCAGAGAATACGATATCTGAAGTACGGAAAATAAATTTGAAATTCTATGTATGCTAGGTTGTAGATAAGCTCCTCAACCTGCTTTCCTTGATACTGCAGTGAAATTTATAGATTTTTTAATTCTACATCAAAAACTGAAATATATCCCAACATAAAATACAAAAATATTTCAGCTACCACCAATAATGTCAACCATCCAAAGGAAGAATAGATCTGCAACTTTCAGACAATCGACAAACCGGTCCTTTTCTTTAACAAAGACCAGATATTTTCACCAACAATTTTTTGAATATCTATTGGTTATGTCTAGATAACCACAAGAATATAACAAACCTGCTATGTAATTCCCCCATTTTCTCAAAATACATCAAGTGAGTAATGAACTATTACAAAAAGCTTTCAGTAACTTATTAAGGAGACAGACACAAGTTCTTCAAAAGAAACTCCAACAAATGAAACAACAAAGGTTGTTGTACCAAAAACACTGACTGTGTACTTATTCAAATCTCCTTCTCAATTATTGTAATTCCTAAAACTTAACCAAACTCACAAAAATTCAAGTTCATTCTTCTTTCCATTGCGCCTTATGGTTTCATTTCTAACATGGTCACTCAACTAATCGCTATTATCTCATAAAGTCTTTCCTCTTGACTCCAATTTTCTTCGAAAAAAAAGAGTAACTTTACATCCTCAAATTCACAAAATCCATCAAGAACAAATTTTTCCAAGAAAAAAGTTAACACTTTTTTGCTTCCATATGTCAAGTCAAATCAGAAAAGACAAACCCACCATATCTAAAGACAAAACACCATTCTCAATAGACGAAACAAATAACAGTAAATGACAGAATCTGAAAACAAAAATAGAAAAAAACAAGAACAAGAGCTGAGTAAGTTAAGTACCTTTAAGCAAGCATCAATCTTTATAGGCTGTGAAAGAAAGAGCAGAGTTTGAACCAAAGATTAAAACTTTACTTTGAATTAAGCAAAAATATAAGCTTTACAAAGCAAATTTTGAAGAAAAAACACAAAGAAAAGTTGTTCTTTGTTGTACTGTAAAAAAAAAGTAGTAGTCAATGGAGAAGAAGTTCAAGAAAGTTTCTATCTTTTGCATATGCTTTTTGCAATTATTACTACGTTTAAGTCTTCTCTTCCTGTCACCCCAGCAGTATTTCTTAGTTACCCCACCCCACCCCCACCCCCCGCCCTTTATCTTACCTTAAATGCAGAAACATAAGCACATCATTAACAGAGGAAGAATGACATGAAGTAGAAGAATATAACTAATTCTAGTAGATGTGGCTGGACATTCTTAACTTCACGCTACAAATGAAAATAATTTCAAAACGTCGATGCAATAATAGGAAGAAACTTTATGCTAAACCCACATAGAAAAAGCGAGACAACGAAACAAATATTGAAGCTTGAAATCATTAACAACAAAAAATTATCGAAATAAAAGACAAGTTTGAAGACATCGGGATGAGATGTTTATTGACGGGAGATAAATATCTAACAACTTGATTTCAAATTCAGCTACCTAGTTATCATTATTAATGCTAATGCAAAACATAAGTAACAAAGAATTAATGTTAATGCAAAACATAAATAACAAAAATGTCATAGAAAATTTTGTAGATTCGGAGCAAAGCCATAGCCAAAAGCGACAATTCAGAAACTCAAAAAATCAACATTTTGAGATGTATTCTCAGCCATTCTAATCCAGCTCAATCAGAATAAAAAAAAAAAGACCGATCAATAAAAGAAAATTTGAACCTGTAAATTATTAGTATCTACTAAGCAAATAAAAAGATCGAAGCAAAGATATAGAAAACCATATCAGCCAATAACTTCAGAAAATTTTTTACATTCAGAGATACTGCATGCAAGAAAATAAAACAAAAATCTGAAATAGGAATAACTGAGGAACAGTATCCTCACAATCCAAAAAGAACAAGGCAAACAAATTCACCCAACGAAAATTGAAAGTACAACGATTTAAATTATTGGGGCTTTCAAAGCAATAGGAAATCGAACATCAATAACAAACCCAAGTGAAAAAAGAAGAAAATATTAACACACCCAGATCAAATTTGGTCAAAGGAAGATAAAATGGAGAAACATTTCCAAAATTCAATTTTTAGGGATATAAAGATGACACAAAAAATTGAAGAAAAGATGAAGGATCCTTACCTGGATAGAATGGTAGAGAAAGGAGAATACCTTTGATGTGCACTGAGATAAACGATGAAGACAAGGAACGTCTTAATTGAAAACACAGCAAGAAGACACGTAGCAACAATTTAGAATTGAAAAGACTAAAATACCCCTAGACTTGTGAAACAGGCATGTTGAAACAAGCCTCTTCTATTATAGGAGAAATATATATATATATATATATATATATATATATATATATATAATATATATATATATATATATATATATATATATATACACACACACACACATGCATCTAGTGTGTATTTAATGTGATTTGCACTATATGAGATACATGGTTATATCGCTCACCTTTCTCCTCTAAATTAGTATATCTTGTAACAAAATTAAATACATCTATTTAAGTGTATTTCTAAATATGATAGAAAACTCGTAAGGATTGGTAAGATACATACTTATTTGAAAATATAGATTTGATTTTCCTTTTTCCATTAAAATTTGTTGACATGCCATTTTTATTTACTATATGGTACTTTTCAACAATTCAAAGCATAAGAGGCTAAATAGTAAATACAAAAATCAGATTTGCTAAGGTAAAATGAGTCGGAAAAATATTACTAAGGAAAGAAAAAGTGTTGAACATAATCATTGCAATTTAGAGAAATATTTTTTCGACTAAATTGCAATAACATGTTCAACTATATTTGTATATTATTCAAAACTAAATAAAAAGTTTATATTTTTACTCCACAATCGATGTGGGACTCCAATAATAATGTTCTTTGAACTGATACTCCAATCTTCACAAATTAATTACTATGTTCGAAGATATTCTCGAATATTCTGTTCTCCTTAGTCGATGCTTGCAATTCTTTCTAATTCTATAAGAAATTCTAGAGCATGATAGGAAAATCTTCAGACATAAACAACAGTCGTTCTCCATACACAAAAATTCCTATGGTTGTTTGAGATAATATCTTATAATAACTCAACTAACATTCTTTTTTCTTTAGGAAGTTACTTTACTTTCTTTTATTAACTCAGAGTCACTCAACTATGAATATTTCGCCTAAGAAATCACTCAACCTAGAGGTGGTAGAACGAGGACCTTTGGATTGAAAGCATGAAGGCTATAACATCGAGTTTAGGGCTTATTCTTGGGCTATCTAGAAACTCCTACTTATATAAAAAAAAGTTTAGGGGGGGGGGGGTAATAGGACCTTAGTTTAGCTAACGTGTGTCTCTAGAATTTCGGTCATACTCTAGGGGGCACTTATGTATTTTCCCAAAATCTCAAGGCAAATGAATTTATGCATAGACGCCTTGTGTTTTATTTATGTTATTGAAAAAAAAGTTGAAGAGGCCCACCCAATTTAGAGGAGCATTTTCCAATTATTTGCATAGACATCTTCAATTTTTTTTTTTTTTTTGTATATTATTCAAAATTATATAAATAATTTATGTTTTTTTTCCACAAACGATATGGGACTCCATCAGTAATGTTGTATGATCTCTTAAAGTAATGCTATATTCATCGTAAATTGATTACTATATTCAGAAAATTCTCTATTCATCGTAAATTGATTACTATATTCAGAAAATTCTCTTACTCTGTTCTACTTAGTTGAGGCTTTGCTTCTTTCCAATTTACAATAAAATTAGAGTTTGAGATAAAATCTTGGATGACCACTCCACTAATAATTCCCTCAATTTTATTTTGTATCTTCAAATATATATATATATATATATATATTATATTTTTTATTATTTTTCTTAGAAAAGCAACAATTATGGTGAATTTAAGAGGAACATTTTCTGACTAAACTGCACCAATATCTCTGCAAATATTTTATAATATTCAAGACTATATAAAGAGTCAATATTTTTTTCCTTAAACGAAGTGAGATTCCAACAACAATGTTATACGATATCTTAAAGTGATATTGTAACTTTTGTAAATTAATTACTATATCCTATGAATTATTGAATATTTTGTCTTCCTTAGTGTGTGTTTGTTCTTTCCAGATCTACAAAAAAAAATTCTAGAGCATGATTGGAAAATTTTCAGTTAAGGTATTTTTCTGAAAAAGTTACTCAACTTTATTTTGATAATCGTGAAATCACTAAATTACAAAAATTATTTATAAAATAAGTTTAGGAGGGTAATTGGACCTTAGTATAATATAAGCGTGTCTCTGAAATTTCGAGTACAGGTTGATGGGGTACTTGTGCATTATCGCTAAATTTTTTTTTTGTCTAATTATTGTTTATCTTCATTCTAAAATGTCATAGTAACAAAAAAGAAAGTATGACAAATTAATGGTTACTCGTTCTTAAGATCATATTTTAGATAGTCACTTGACTAAATGTTCTTTCACCAGAAAGTCACTCAATTTTCTCTTATAATTTCAAAGTCACTCGACTATAAATATTTTATCTATAAAATAACTCAATCTATTTAATTTATTTTTCATTAGAATTTTATTTAATCCACCCTACTCGAAATATAGCATTGACCCTTTTCAATACTAATTGTTAGCAATAACACATAACACTTAAAAATATTTCTCTAATAACTTATTTTATATTTCTCTAACACTAAAAGAAGCAATATATCTAAGAAATATGAAAGAGGCGACTTGAGAGATATTACTTTAGAATTTAAATTTATCGATGCAATTACTTTTCAAAATTTTCAAAGCAAATTAATTAGATTATTTTTTTATAGATTCTCTGTTTAAGAAAAAAATATCCAAAGAAATAGCTTGTTATGTGACGAGCATAACAAGAGAGAGCTAGAGAGCAAGATAATGAACCATTACACTAAGAAATTTATGTCATATGTTTATTGCTCGTTTACCAAATAATGATGTATTCCTCTATAATAAGGTTCAATGAACTTCTCATGAATTCGCGAACAACAAACCACTCATATTGTCCCAATTCAAATATCTAATCGGTAGGAGCAATGTGCGGTGTGTATCAAGGGCATGGAATAGCTATTTTGAGTAGATTGTTGTAGATATAACAATAACGAGGTATCTTAGCTTGTTACATTGATATGAACATCAAGAGAGAACATTCATATTTCAAGTGGCTAAAATTATTCTTAAATTAATTCACTCTATAAATATCACTAACTATTTATTGGTATACAATAGTTTTTAACCATTTAAAGAAAGAATTCGGAGCACAAACCTATATATACCAAATAAGTAATAGAGAATTTATTGGTAGACGCCTTGTGTTTTATTTATTTTATTTTATTTTATTTTATTGACAAAATGATTTGCTGAGAAAGAAGAAATAATTTAGAGGAGCATTTACCGACTAAATTGTATCTTCATTTTCAACCATTTTTAATATATTATTTAACGAGTAAATATCTCAAAAGGTTACTCAATTATGTGAAATTAATTGAGAAAATCACTCAACTTAATTTTGTATCAATAAAGTCATTTAACTTATAAATTATCTTTTTCTAAAGTCACTCAAATTAAACTAATTTTTCTACAAAATCACTATAACCAAAAGATAAAAGAGATAATTCCACAAATCATCCTTCAAATTTAATTTTTTAAATATTTACTTTCATTGTAGTTTATAATATTATGTTTATCTCTTATTTATTTGTTTGTTTATTTATAATAATGGTATTTACTTAATTAATAGGGATATATTAATGTCAATAATTTTATTTTTGATATTTTTACATTTAAGTATTAAAATTATTGAACGTGAACTTGTCAACGTTTTTTGATTAGCCTATAAACAGTCGTCTTACGAAATATTTTCCCTTTAAATTAATCGTTTCTTTTATTATTATTTTATAAAAGAAAATTAAAAATGAATATTTTTGTAAATATTTTTACCTTTGTAATTCTAATGCATTTTCTTATTTTCATTCTTATTAAACGATTTTATCAATAATAATGATGATGATGATGATTCTTTTTTTTTTACTTTTTTTCTTTATATAATATTTTAAAAATAAATTTACAAACACAGAAAGTGATTAAATAATGGGCAAGATTGATATTTGAATATAAAACATAAGTTGAAATCACTGGATTCTAAGATTAGTAGGGAATATATTTTTTTTTTATCAAAGTTTAGAAATTATTTGTTCAAAGCTTGTTGACACCCAATTTTTGACCAGCGTCGGTATAAATTAATTATCGAGCCTCGTGAGTTTTTCAAATTATTTAAGTTAATTAGTTTTATAAATGTTGCGAAAATAAAAAAAATAATATATATAATAAATAAAAAAAAAAAATAATAATAAAAAATAATATATATATATACATAAATTAAAAAAATATATATAATACATGAATTTTATGTTACTTCGAATGCGCTTTGACATAATTTTCGATAATATATTTCTTTAATTATATATATAATTAGTATATGTATATGTATATGTATATATATATGTATATCTTAAGTTTAGAAAGTATTCTATCAAACTAGTTTACTTTAAATAGGCTCGTTAATAAATTTATACCGAATTCGTTTTTAAATCAATTGGCTATTATTTTAAAATGGATCCTTTTGCCATTTAATTTAGAAGAGCCAAATTTGGGCCCCTCACCCTAAATTAATTTCCAGGCCCACCTAATCCCACTCCAAGCCCCAATCCCAAAATTAATTCCCAGGCCCAAGCGTCCAGCCCATCCCCCTCGACCCAACCCATACTTTAATACCCAACCCGACCCAGCACCCGCCTGACCCGGCTCCTTTCCTTCTTCTTCCCCTTCCCCCAAAACGATTCCTAGAACACCAAAACAAGAAACCCAGAAAACGCAGAGGAAACAGGCCCCAAAAACGTAACCTCACGCGACCCCGTCCCTCCCTACGTGCTCTCTCATCGCGCGTGATGGAGGATCAGCAACGGAAACCTGCGATAGCAGCTGTTTCCTGTCATTTCGCCAGCAACGTCCCTCTCACTCGTTTCGAATTCAAAATGGGGGATGAAATCACGATTTTACCCCGACCCTTTTCCAGTATTCCTCCGCCCTCCCTCTTCCGAAAACCCTAATTTTCTCCCTCTATATAAACACCCTCCATTTTTAGAATATGGGGGAGCGTTTTTGGTTAGCGATTTTTGTTGGATTTTCGGAAATAGAACTCGAACACAAAAGGGTTAGAGATTTTCGGTTATAATTTTGAGGCTTGAGAAACTGTTGGAGGAAGTTTTCTGTTTTCTTTTTCTTCCGTCTCCACACAGAGAGTTTGAGCGGAGTGCTGGTTCATCTTTGTTCTCTGATTTAAAACAGAGCAAATCTCTTGGGGGAATTTGGAAAACGAAAATTTGAGTTGAAAAAAAAAAAAAATCTCGAAAAGATTCGGCTTCACTTTTTCTGTTGGTTGGACGTTTCTTTGATAAAAAAACTGGCAGACACTTTAACATAGAGAAGGTTGGGAAAATTTGGGTTCGAAAAGCTTGGGAGAGGATTTTTCAGAAAGATCTTCCTGTGTTGGAAAAGTTTTCTTGTTTATCGCTCAACACATAGCAGAATCGTTAGGGTGCGCGACTGTGATATTCCGCTATACGCCTTCACTGTGGTTCGAGGGTGGTTTCGGTTGTGGAGGTTGCTGTCGTTTGCTGCTCGTCCCGTTCCTAGTTCGCGGCACCTCAAAAGGTAATCTTCACTTCTTAAGCTTATCTTCGAGTTTGAATTACTAGTCATATCGTGAATATAAAAGTTCAATAATATTATGGTTGTATAGTGTTGCGCTTGATTGCACCTTCCTCACTCATATTTATGTCGTAGTTTAGGCCTAACTGGACTGCATCTTTCGGTTGTTGTTTCTGTCTTGTTCATTAGAGGATCGTGCATCAATATGTGCTGATTTGGTCATTGTTTAATATGCTTGTCTCTTTCAATGTCATGAGTTAGTGTTGTCTTCCTCAACAAATAAAATGAAATAAGGAATACATATGTATATATTAAGTATAAGTCTCATTTATTCACTATCAGTTTCTCATACTGTATGAAAGAAATTCCCTGGGATATTTTTGAGTTATTGAATTGGTGTTGTTAGCTCATTAGATTTTTAGTTTTCGTTGTTATCTTTTGCTATCTCCTTCTATGTATTAATGTATTCCTAGTTAGCTTTCATTTGAAAACATAGATGACATGCTATTTTACTAATCGATTTTAAGAAAATTTATTAATCATTTCTCCGTTCCAAGTATACCTCGTTATAATCTTCGTTGTTAATGGTACCATATAGTCCTAGAAGCTTGCTCATTAATTATTAGTTAAGCCTATGACTTAAGTTTTTTTAATCTTTGATAGCATGCCGTCAAGAGTTACATGTTCAATTATATGTTGTATGCAAAATCTTGGTCGGTTGCTTAAGTTTACCTTCGAAAGCAATGATAAACAAAATAATGTTTTATCATAGTCTAATGTTTGAGTTTGACTTGCTGCTGTAGCATTTTAGTGATACTAGTCGAGACTTACTCGTGTTTCTTTTATTTTTGCCTTGTTACATGTGAACTCATGTGAATCCTCAAGGATTCTTTATCCCTTGGGTTTCGAGAGAGTCATTATGACTCGTCTCCAAATGAGTCAACCGACCGGAAAAGAAAGAAAAGGCAAACGTAGAAAGTCAAGTGTCGAGGAGATGGGAGAAGATGGACTAGAAGACTCTCATTTTATTTTAATTTTGTATTTTATTTGTAACGGGCACAAGCCCTCGTTTTATTTTTTGATATTTTATTTCGTATGTCTAGACTAGGACAGGTGGAAAAATGGGTGAAAACCCAAAAAACAGGTGGGTCCAAAACTCGGTCAAGGCGAACATAACCCGAGTTTGGACCCAAATCTCTCTCTCTCTCTCTTATTTTTCTTGTTTGTGCGTTTGTTTATATGTCGTTAGCTTAGGATTAGAAAACTCCAAACCCCCTTCGAAACAACTTTCCATTTTATCAAGCTAAAACTAAGTCTTAAAACAATGGACGTTTCAAATTCACAAGTTTGCTTAGAGAAAATTTAAAAGGTTTAATTTTAACGAAATTTTAAAACAATATCTCACAAGTTCCTTTGAATTTAAAGAGTTTTAACCTTATTTGAAATTTACAAGATAAGCAACATATTTCAAAACATGTCAAACTTGCCTAAATAAAAATCAATAAGTTCAAATTTGCAAGAGTTAAAATAAAATAGTCAAATAAGTTAATCGTTGGAAAACCGTGTTTGACGGAGTGTCTTAGGTGCCTTAAACACCTTCCTAAGACACTAATAGGAATCCCGAACCCCCCCTAAAATGTTTCAAAACAATTTTTTCTGTTTAAGTTGTTTAGAAACTAGTTTTCTTAATTTTCCTTAAAAATTAAGTGGCGACTCCTAAAAGTCGAAAATACCTTAAAATAAAACAAACTCTTTTCGAAAGAACATTTTTCGATAAAACAGAAATGGCGACTCTGCTGGGGAGTATTTGGTGGATTCTAACCCTAAGACTAACCTATTTGACTACTTGTAATTACTTGTTTAGTTGTTTAAATACTTAGTTTATTTAGAAATTGCATTTCATGGCATAAATTCCGCCAAACGGCAAATAGTTGCATTAGGAAACGGAAGTTACGCGGCTTACCGCGACTTCTCTCAGAAAAACCCCAAGAACTCATTTGGGAGTATCGAATAAATAGTCGGAATGCGGTCATCCGACGTTATTCGATAGCTCCACCCCGATGTTTGTCCGACTCGGGTAACCGTCTATTTGAAAACAACTCTTAGTCAAACTAGGATAGAGCGAAACCAAATCCCGAAATAGCGCATTGGCCTAAGACGACTCGACACCCAAGGAGTGTCGGGCCCATTAGAAAGCCCGCCTTGAGTCCAAAACGGCCCACGGCCTAAACGGACGTTCATATTTATGTGTTTAACTTTGAAGGATGTATACGATTTTTAAAATGATGTATACATCCCTCAAATTGCTAGGCCCACCCTTGGCACAAAGGGTCACATATCTGTTTAGAACGTGTAATATTTGTTTACGTGAATATGTTGTTTTATCCGGAGATGGTCTAGCTCATCCTACTTCAAATATTTTTTAGATACCCTAAGCACAAATATCAAGTCACTATCAAAAGTGCGTCCAAATACTCTTCGAGTCTTCAGTTTCCAAAAAAAAAAAAAAAAAAAAAAAAAAAAAAAAAAAAAAAAAGAACTTCGTTTCTTTCATATCAGATTAATCATTTCAAATCGAATGAATTTTGAGAAATTTTATCTTTTCCGACTCTTACCAGGAAATTGGAGTTACATCTCAATCAAAAATCAAAGTACGGTAATGAAAGATACCGCCAACTTTGTCTCGACTCAGGTCAACATTTTTTTTATTCACTAATCCCAAAGTCAAGTAGACAAATTCCTGTCTATTTAACCATTTCTTTTTATTGGCGAGCCAGTTTATCTCCGAATAAAGCAACTCTTATGTGTTTACGCTATATGTGATATCTTGTATTATTTACCACCTTCAGGCACTAACATACTGGTCTTTTGAGTTTTTTCATTGACAGGTATTTAAAACTGATCTGTGTTGGTAAGTAGGTTTATCATCCGAGGTCTAAGGCCCTAAAGATTCCTTCCCCGCAAATTTGCAAAGGGAAAAGACAGCAATGGGGTATAACAATGATGAGATTGACATGAGTAATGTTGCTGTGGCTCAACCCGTCGACGCCGATAAAAATGAATTGATTATGCAGTTGATGCAACAGATTGCCGAAATGAGGGTCGAAATGCAAAGAATGCAAGATGGGTCTAATCCAGTTTCATCCTTCGACCCTCTAAGAGATGGAAGACCTCCACCCCACTTTCCTCCCTCAAACGCGGAACAAGTTCAAAACATTCTCTCTAATCCCACTCAAAATCCTCCTACCATTGACTCAACTATCCCTAATCCCCGTCACGCCACCACATCGTGTCAAGCACCGCAACATCCTCAAAATACTAACCTTCAAATCCTCCATCTCCCTCAAAACCAAAATACAAACAATGCTCAAACCTTCCCCCATCTTCAAAACCAAATACGAACAATGCTCAAGCCTTCCCCCATCTTCAAAACCAAAATACGAACAATGCTCAAACCTTCCCCCCATCTTCAAAACCAAAATACCGATCCTCAAACTTTCCCTCAAAATTATCAAGCCACTCAAAATACCCAGAATCCTTTCATTGTTCCACCCATACCTCAAAAGACTACTTTCCAAATCTCAACTTCAAATGAACCTTATGCCAACTGTTCCGAGCTTGATCACTATAAGGAACAGGAGAGAGAGTGGAGGTCAAAAGAAGAGGTAGGCAACCTGAATATGAAAGAAGAGATCAGGAAAGCCATGAAGGAGTTGCACTAAATTTCTCAAGTCGATGGATTGAGCTATAAGGATTTATGCATCCATCCGAATCTCGACCTCCCAGAAGGGTTCAAAGTGCCAAAGTTTGTCACTTTTGATGGAACAGGAAATCCTCTAGCGCATCTGAAAGTTTATTGTGATCAACTCGTGGGAGTTGGCAAAGACGAAGCATTATTGATGCGTCTCTTCGGTCGAAGTCTAAAGTGGAGAAGCTCTGGAGTGGCTTACATCACAGGAGCTGAAACAATGGAAAAGTTGGAATGCGCTCGCAAAGGATTTCACGAAAAGATTTGAACATAACGTAGAAGATGCCCCAGATCGCTACTACTTGGAGAAGATCAAACAAAAGTCTACAGAAAATTATCGAGAGTACGCTTTTCGTTGGAGAAAAGAGGCCGCAAGAGTTCAACCTCCAATGTCCGAACGTGAGATCACTGAAATGTTCATTCGTACTCAAGAGCCTGAGTACTATGAAAGAATGTTGTGTATGATGGGACAAAAGTTTGTCGAGATTGTCAAAGTGGGAGAAGCTTTGGAAGATGGTTTCAAGACTGGAAAGATCACCAAACTTACCGCATTGCGATCAAATGGAAAATCTGCTAGAATCTGTGATATGGATAAATCAAAAGGAAAAGTGGAGGAGGTAAGTATGATCACGGCTACTCATATGAGGTCAGCTTCTCAAAAGAAATATCAAAACCATAATGTCAATCAGGAAAGATTTCCTCGCCCAAAATTCAGAAAGGCTCCTAAAGTATTTACACCATTAAGGGAATCTCAAACTCAACCTTATGAAAGGTTGAAAGCAATGGGTATGCTCTATCCTATAGAAGGAAGACCAGCCAATCCTTTGGGGAAATTTTACAGAGCCGACCAGAGATGTGCTTATCATTCAGGAGCCTTTGGACACGACACAGAGAATTGTTCAACTCTGAAGCACAAGATACAAAACATGATCAATAACAACTTGATCAATATTGAGGAAACCACCTGAATGGATGACATATTGGATACTCAAGAGTGAGTACAAGACATTTCTGAATTGAGTCATTTGAAGATATTGATCATCAAAGGTCGAGAAGAAGAATGCCTAACATTGGCCAAATTTTGCATATGAAGTTTGTTACCTTTCTTTTGAAAATGTATTGCAAATTCTTAGTTTGAACTACGTTCGACCTGAATTCTCAAGAATGAGATACGTAGGCGGCCTATGTCGGCCTCGGTCGTTTCTTTATCAAAACTTCCTATTTTGGTTAACCCTTGAGAGGGAAACTACGTTTGACCTGATTCCTGATCCAACGGGATACGTAGGCGCCACAACGGCTCGGTCATACACCCAGTAAGATTTCTATTTCTCTTCATAATAGAAACTGGGACAGAATTTTTGAGAGGATCTCAAAAATTCAATTGAAGTTGGACTTCTTTAACAAGTCAAAACAGAAGACCAAAATTCTACGGAGTTAGCTTTGGGTGGATCTCAAAACTACGACAATCTAGTTTGCAACTGGGACAGAATTTTTGAGATGATCTCAAAAATTCCACAAATGTCATTTGTTACTTATTGAGGTAAATTGGGACGAATTTTGAGGAGGGGCCTCAAAATTCCAGAATGAGCAACCTCAGAGTTAACAACGCAAGTTATGATAGTTCTTATATATTGTAGATCGGGACAAATTTTGAGGAGGGTCCTCAAAAATTCCATCAAATATCTCATATAAAGGACAGGCGAGCGTGTAAGCCAACTGCAGAAAGGAGCATGGAGACAAGACCAACACAAATCAGTCTTTCAAACTAAGAATTTTTCTTTGGATGCAGGAACATTGAAGTCACAAAAATGGCTATATAAAGTTGTCAAGAATGACAAAAGGCGTCACTTGCACCCATCGTGGACTCCTCAACAAAACCTAGAAAATCTTCCACCTTATTTTATCTCTATTCCTTTATATTGCCTCAAGTGATTTCTAAACAAGCTTCTTTTTATCTTGCAGGAATATTATCGAGCCGTCCACCTCGTGACAGTCGGACTATTATCGAGACATCCACCTCGTTACAGTGGAATATTATCGAGTCATCCACCTCGTTACAGTTGGAATATTATCGAGCCATCCACCTCGTTACAGTTGGAACATTATCGAGCCATCCACCTCGTTACAGTGGAACATTATCGAGCCATCCACCTCGTTACAGTTGGAACATTATCGAGCCGTCCACCTCGTTACAGTTGGAACATTATCGAGCCGTCCACCTCGTTACAGTTGGAACATTATCGAGCCATCCACCTCGTTACAGTGGAACATTATCGAGCCATCCACCTCGTTACAGTTGGAACATTATCGAGTCATCCACCTCGTTACAGTTGGAACATTATCGAGCCATCCACCTCGTTACAGTTGGAACATTATCGAGTCATCCACCTCGTTACAGTTGGAACATTATCGAGCCATCCACCTCGTTACAGTTGGAACATTATCGAGCCATCCACCTCGTTACAGTTGGAACATTATCGAGCCATCCAGGCCTCGTTAAAAAATCATGCATCGCGAAATCATGCATCGCGGAAACCATGCATTGCGGAAATCATGCATCGCAAAAATCATGCATTGCGGAAAAAACATGCATCGCGAAAATCATGCATTGCGGAAAATCATGCATTGCGAAAAATCATGCATCGCGGACATCATGCATTGCAGAAAACCATGCATTGCGGAAATCATGCATTGCGAAAAATCATGCATCGCGAAATCATGCATTGCGGAAATCATGCATCGCGAAAATCATGCATTGCGGAAAAAACATGCATCGCGAAAATCATGCATTGCGGAAAATCATGCATTGCGAAAAATCATGCATCGCGGACATCATGCATTGCAGAAAACCATGCATTGCGGAAATCATGCATTGCGAAAAATCATGCATTGCGCAAAAATCATGCATCACAAAAATCACGCATTGCGAAAAAACATGCATTGCGGAAAATCATGCATCGCAAAAATCATGCATTGCGGAAATCATGCATTGCGAAAAATCAGGCATCGCGGAAAATCATGCATCGCGAAAATCATGCATCGCGAATTTGAAATTTATGCATCGCGAGAGGACTTCATACCTCGCTGAAATTTATACATCGCGAGAAGACTTCATACCTCGCTGGAATTTATGCATCACGAGAAGAATCCATGCCTCGTTGAAAATCATGCATCGCGGAAATCATGCATCGCGAGTCATTAATTATGCACGACGAGAAGATTTCATGCCTCGTCAAAATTTATGTATCGCGAGAGGACTTCATGCCTCGCTCAAATTTATATATCGCGAGAAGGATTTATACCTCGCTGGAATTTATGCACGACGAGAAGATTTCATGCCTCGTCGAATTTATATATCGCAAATTTAAAATTTATGCATCGCGAGAAGACTTTATACCTCGCTTGAATTTATGCACGACGAGAAGATTTCATGCCTCGTCAAATTTATTATGTGCGACGAGAAGATTTCATGCCTCGTCAAATTTATATATCGCGAGAAGGATTTATACCTCGATGGAATTTATACATCGCGAGAAGAATTTATACCTCGCTGAAATTTGTGCATTCGCGAGAAGATTTCATGCCTCGCTGAAAGTTATGCATCGCGAGAGGATTCATACCTCGCGGGAATTTACGTATCGCGGGAAGATATTCATGCCCTGCAAGAGGACGTACATGGATAAAGAAAGGGAAATCGTGTATCCCAAGAGAAATATTTATCCATCGGCTTCAATGCATCCTTTATTTTTGAAAAAAAAAAAGAAAAGAAAAGAAAAATAAACATCAAGAAGAGCATCGAAGATAGCGACAAAAGAGACATCAACATCGCATCAGCATCTATTTATTTATTTTAGCATCAAGTGAAGAGTACGTTGAAGATTTTATTGCAAAACACAAGACATAAGCTTTATTTGCTGGACGCCAGACCGATCGAGTCGACGTCGATTTGAGGAAAACAATGAAGTGTCGGCACGGTAAAAGACACTTTCTTCCATCCTAATTGCATTTTTAAGCTGACGAGTTTTATCTCAGTCTTTGTCGAGAGCATCCAAAAGGATGAATTCTCAAAAAAAAAAAAAAACCACAGGTGCGGACTACATCAAAAAGGATGCAGCACAACGTGGAACTTTTTCTTAGCAGCGAACTGGGACACAGTCCAAAGAGGAATGTCAAACTCTTAGGACGCGAGCAGAGGAGCGACTTCCACCACAATCGAACCACCCTGTCGGAGCATGCGGGTTTTTCTTTAGTCCTGTCAGTTTCAGTCTCGCATCCGGAAGTTTCGATCTATCGGAAGCAAGTTTCCAATCTGAGTGATGATACACTAAGAGTTTTGAAAGTTATGTTCGTGCAAGTTCTTACCTATGGTGTGAAGAGCTCCACATTCACGGATAAGAGGTTACAAGCCTCCTTTTCATACTCATTAATTTGTCACTTGTCCAAAACCAAAGGTAATCTAGCATAATAGGTTTCCTTTTCCATCGATTGAGTCGAACTACACACAGCCTGATTCCGACGGTTTACGGATATGTAGGCGGATTCAATGTTGAAAACTAGGCTGTATTCCAACATTCGCTCTCGAATCCTATTCTCGAGCATTTCGATACCTTCATAATTCGGTATCGAGGTGGCTTTTGATTCTTTCAAAATCGTGCGATAAACCAAGCTTATCGAACTACAAGTGGCCTGAATTCTCATGTAGCCTGAGATATGTAGGAAACCCGTTTGCAAGGGTTCGGCCATAATTCATAAATCCTGTGTTGAATCCTTTCTTTAAAATGAATTGGGTTGGTCAAAATTGGTTTGGTCAATTTCATTTTCCTTGAGTTGCTTGCATCAACCCAAGAAAAATGAGGGACAGTTGTTGACACCCAATTTTTGACCAGCGTCGGTATAAATTAATTATCGAGCCTCGTGAGTTTTTCAAATTATTTAAGTTAATTAGTTTTATAAATGTTGCGAAAATAAAAAAAAATAATATATATAATAAATAAAAAAAAAAATAATAATAAAAAATAATATATATATATACATAAATTAAAAAAATATATATAATACATGAATTTTATGTTACTTCGAATGCGCTTTGACATAATTTTCGATAATATATTTCTTTAATTATATATATAATTAGTATATGTATATGTATATGTATATATATATATGTATATCTTAAGTTTAGAAAGTATTCTATCAAACTAGTTTACTTTAAATAGGCTCGTTAATAAATTTATACCGAATTCGTTTTTAAATCAATTGGCTATTATTTAAAATGGATCCTTTTGCCATTTAATTTAGAAGAGCCAAATTTGGGCCCCTCACCCTAAATTAATTTCCAGGCCCACCTAATCCCACTCCAAGCCCCAATCCCAAAATTAATTCCCAGGCCCAAGCGTCCAGCCCATCCCCCTCGACCCAACCCATACTTTAATACCCAACCCGACCCAGCACCCGCCTGACCCGGCTCCTTTCCTTCTTCTTCCCCTTCCCCCAAAACGATTCCTAGAACACCAAAACAAGAAACCAGAAAACGCAGAGGAAACAGGCCCCAAAACGTAACCTCACGCGACCCCGTCCCTCCCTACGTGCTCTCTCATCGCGCGTGATGGAGGATCAGCAACGGAAACCTGCGATAGCAGCTGTTTCCTGTCATTTCGCCAGCAACGTCCCTCTCACTCGTTTCGAATTCAAAATGGGGGATGAAATCACGATTTTACCCGACCCTTTTCCAGTATTCCTCCGCCCTCCCTCTTCCGAAAACCCTAATTTCTCCCTCTATATAAACACCCTCCATTTTTAGAATATGGGGGAGCGTTTTTGGTTAGCGATTTTTGTTGGATTTTCGGAAATAGAACTCGAACACAAAAGGGTTAGAGATTTTCGGTTATAATTTTGAGGCTTGAGAAAATGTTGGAGGAAGTTTTCTGTTTTCTTTTTCTTCCGTCTCCACACAGAGAGTTTGAGCGGAGTGCTGGTTCATCTTTGTTCTCTGATTAAAACAGAGCAAATCTCTTGGGGGAATTTGGAAAACGAAAATTTGAGTTGAAAAAAAAAAAAAAATCTCGAAAAGATTCGGCTTCACTTTTTCTGTTGGTTGGACGTTCTTTGATAAAAAAAAACTGGCAGACACTTTAACATAGAGAAGGTTGGGAAAATTTGGGTTCGAAAAGCTTGGGAGAGGATTTTTCAGAAAGATCTTCCTGTGTTGGAAAAGTTTTCTTGTTTATCGCTCAACACATAGCAGAATCGTTAGGGTGCGCGACTGTGATATTCCGCTATACGCCTTCACTGTGGTTCGAGGGTGGTTTTTCGGTTGTGGAGGTTGCTGTCGTTTGCTGCTCGTCCCGTTCCTAGTTCGCGGCACCTCAAAAGGTAATCTTCACTTCTTAAGCTTATCTTCGAGTTTGAATTACTAGTCATATCGTGAATATAAAAGTTCAATAATATTATGGTTGTATAGTGTTGCGCTTGATTGCACCTTCCTCACTCATATTTATGTCGTAGTTAGGCCTAACTGGACTGCATCTTTCGGTTGTGTTTCTGTCTTGTTCATTAGAGGATCGTGCATCAATATGTGCTGATTTGGTCATTGTTTAATATGCTTGTCTCTTTCAATGTCATGAGTTAGTGTTGTCTTCCTCAACAAATAAAATGAAATAAGGAATACATATGTATATATTAAGTATAAGTCTCATTTATTCACTATCAGTTTCTCATACTGTATGAAAGAAATTCCCTGGGATATTTTTGAGTTATTGAATTGGTGTTGTTAGCTCATTAGATTTTTTAGTTTTCGTTGTTATCTTTTGCTATCTCCTTCTATGTATTAATGTATTCCTAGTTAGCTTTCATTTGAAAACATAGATGACATGCTATTTTACTAATCGATTTTAAGAAAATTTATTAATCATTTCTCCGTTCCAAGTATACCTCGTTATAATCTTCGTTGTTAATGGTACCATATAGTCCTAGAAGCTTGCTCATTAATTATTAGTTAAGCCTATGACTTAAGTTTTTTTAATCTTTGATAGCATGCCGTCAAGAGTTACATGTTCAATTATATGTTGTATGCAAAATCTTGGTCGGTTGCTTAAGTTTACCTTCGAAAGCAATGATAAACAAAATAATGTTTATCATAGTCTAATGTTTGAGTTTGACTTGCTGCTGTAGCATTTTAGTGATACTAGTCGAGACTTACTCGTGTTTCTTTTATTTTTGCCTTGTTACATGTGAACTCATGTGAATCCTCAAGGATTCTTTATCCCTTGGGTTTCGAGAGAGTCATTATGACTCGTCTCCAA
Organism: Solanum corneliomulleri; assembly: GCA_027704805.1. NCBI lineage: Eukaryota > Viridiplantae > Streptophyta > Magnoliopsida > Solanales > Solanaceae > Solanum > Solanum corneliomulleri. The sequence goes on along the minus strand of JAKWIY010003052.1, from coordinate 3,195,578 downwards.
ATGAGTCAACCGACCGGAAAAGAAAGAAAAGGCAAACGTAGAAAGTCAAGTGTCGAGGAGATGGGAGAAGATGGACTAGAAGACTCTCATTTTATTTTAATTTTGTATTTATTTGTAACGGGCACAAGCCCTCGTTTTATTTTTTGATATTTTATTTCGTATGTCTAGACTAGGACAGGTGGAAAAAATGGGTGAAAACCAAAAAACAGGTGGGTCCAAAACTCGGTCAAGGCGAACAGAACCCGAGTTTGGACCCAAATCTCTCTCTGTCTCTCTCTTATTTTTTCTTGTTTGTGCGTTTGTTTATATGTCGTTAGCTTAGGATTAGAAAACTCCAAACCCCCTTTCGAAACGCCTTTTAATTTTATCAAGCTAGAACTAAGTCTTAAAACAATAGACGTTTCAAATTCACAAGTTTGCTTAGAGAAAATTTAAAAGGTTTAATTTTAACGAAATTTTAAAACAATATCTCACAAGTTCCTTTGAATTTAAAGAGTTTTAACCTTATTTGAAATTTACAAGATAAGCAACATATTTCAAAACATGTCAAACTTGCCTAAATAAAAATCAATAAGTTCAAATTTGCAAAAGTTAAAATAAAATAGTCAAATAAGTTAATCGTTGGAAAACCGTGTTTAACGGAGTGTCTTAGGTGCCTTAAACACCTTCCTAAGACACTAATAGGAATCCCGAACCCCCCTAAAATGTTTCAAAACAATTTTTTCTGTTTAAGTTGTTTAGAAACTAGTTTTCTTAATTTTCCTTAAAAATTAAGTGGCGACTCCTAAAAGTCGAAAATACCTTAAAATAAAACAAACTCTTTTCGAAAGAACATTTTTCGATAAAACAAAGCTTATTCACTTAATTATGGTTAAGTCATATGTTTCTTATCTAGATGTATATTTGACTAGAAAAAAAAGAGTAATGGAGGAGAGCCAAATCCGTATTTTTATATTCATAATTGGGTTAAGAAAATAATTATTAATAAAAAAAACTAAAAAAGAGAGCTAAGTATAATATTATAAACTAAGCTGAAAGTAAGTATTACAAAACTAAATTTGTAGGGTGATTTATGCAATTATCTCTTTTATCTTTTGGTTATAATGATTTTCTAAAAAACATAATTTTAACTTGAATGACTTTCTCAAATAATTTCACATAGTTGAGTGACCTTTTGAGATATTTACTCATTATTCAACATAACATAAAGAGTATATTTTTATTCCACAAGCGATATGGGACTCCAACAGTAATGTTATATGATTTCTCAAAGTGATATTTTCGTCATCGTACGTAAATTGATTACTATATTCAGAAAATTCTCAAATACTCTGTTCTACTTAGTCGATACATTGCTTCTTTCTAGATCTACAAGAAATTCTAGTTCGAGATAATATTTCAGATGACCACTCAACTAATTCATGATGACTGACATCCACACCAATCCCACTATACATATTTAACTCAATCAATCATCTAGCAATTCTAGCTAAATATATTGGAACACAATAGTAAAGCCGTATGTATATATTTCACAATTTTATTCAATTTTTTCGACTTTTTTTTTTTCAATTTTCGCTTCTCGTAAATCTGTACAAGAATATTGTAATCTTAAACAACTATAATAACGAGATATCTCATTACATTGAATATGAACATCGAGAAAAAATATTCGAATTTTAAGTGGCTAAAATTATTCTTAAATTTTATTATAAAAAGAATATGATATGAACAAACCTATCCAATTGTATTAAATTGTATTTACATCTTTAACTAATTTTTATGTATTATTTAACTATATAAATAGTCTATATTTTTATTCCATAAACGATGTGGGATTTAAACAGTAATGTTATATAATCTCTTAAAGTGATATTATAATCATCGTAAGTTAATCATTATATTCAGAAAATTCTCGAATAATCAATTCTCTAAATATATTATTTTTGACAAAAGCGTCGGAAGATTATTGTGCATTTTAGAGGAACATTTCCGACTAGACTGCACTAATATCTTCTGCTAATATTTTATATTATTCAAGACTATATAAAAAGTTAATATTTTTGTTCCATAAACGATGTAAAACTCCAACAATAATGTTATACAATTTCTTAAAGTGATATTATAATTTTTGTAAATTAATTGCTATATCTAGAAAATTCTCGAATACTTTGTCCTCCTTAGTCTGTGTTTGTTCTTTCAAGATCTAAAAAAAACTTCTAGAGCATGATCAGAAAATTTTCAATCAAGGTTTTTTTTTCCTTAAAAATAATCGCAAAGTCACTCAATTACGAATATTTTACCTATAAAATCGCCTCAACCTATTTTATTGATATTTTCTTGGGAGACTTATAGAAACCCCACTAGTTTAGGAGATAATTACTTAGATGCACTCTAGTTTGCAATATTACGAATTTTATCAGATTTTAGCGCACCCAGATATGTTGAAATACATGTATCTCGAGATATATGGGGTCGAAATTAAGTGTAATTTATTTTAGATACACTATATCCAAGTGAATTTCGCATGCATGTATCTGAGATACTAAGACCAATCTCGCTTGCCTCCTTTGCCTACCTCCAATCATGCTCGTCACTCTCCTATATTAACATACTTATACATGCATCTAGTGTTTATCTAGTATGATTTGCGCGTATAAAAGATACATGATTATTTCACTCGCCTTTTTCCTCTATTTTAACGTATCTAGTAGCAGAATTAAATACATTCATATAAGTGTATCTTTCTTAATATATGATAGAAAACTCATAATGAGTGCTAAAATACGTACTTACTTGAAAATTTAGATTTGATTTTCCTTTTTCCATTAAAATTTTATGACATGCCATTTTTATTTACTATATGGTAGTGTTCTACCATTCAAAGCATAAGAGGCTAAATGATAAATATAAAAATCAGATTTGCTAAGGTAAAAATGAGTAGGGAAAAAGAATATTAAGGAAAGAATACGTAGTACTTATTCATAGTGCAAAATAAAAGATTGAACGAAGTAGAGGCAATTTAGAGAAATATCTTTTTCGACTAAATTGCAACAACATGTTCAACTATATTTGTATATTATTCAAAACTATATAAAAATGTTATGTTTTTATTCCACAATCGATATGGGACTCCAATAACAATGTTTTTTTTTTTAAAAAGTGATACTGCAATAATCTTCACAAATTGATTACTATGTTTTAGGATATTCTCGAATACTTTGTCCTCCTTAGTCCATGCGTTTTGCTAAGCTGTGTCTCTGAAATTTCAGTCATAGTCTAGGATGATACTTGTGCATTTTTCCCAAAATCTCAAGGTAAATGAATTAGATTGTTTTTCATAGATTCTCTGCTCAAGAAAAAACAATCCAAAGAGATAGCTTGTCATGTGACGAGCAAGACAAGAGAGATCTAGAGAGCAAGATAATGAATCATTACGTTAAGAGATTCATGTCATATGATTATTGCTCGTTTACCAAATAATGATGTATTCCTCAATAATAAGGTTCAATGAACTTCTCACGAAATCGCAAACAACAAACCACCCATATTGTCTCAATTCAAATACCTAATAGATATATAGGAGCAATGTGTTGTGTGTATAAAGGGCATGGACTATCTATTTTGAGTAGATTGTTGTAGATATAACAATAACGAGATATCTTGATACATTTGAATATGAACATCGAAAGAAAAAATTTAAGTTTCAAGTGGCCGAAATTATTCTTAAATTAATTTTGTGTATTAAATAAAACTAAATATTTATTAGTGTACAGTAGTTTTCAACTATTTAAAGCAGAAGAGGCTAAATAATCATTCCCAAAAAATAGATTTATTAAGGTAAAAATGAGTACCAAAAAAGAATTATAAAGAAAGAATACAGTGAACAAACCTATCCAACACATATATAGTTGTTATATATATGTTTTTATATATGTTATTGCCATATATCAAATAAGTAATAAAGATTTATGCGTAGACGCCTTGTGTTTTATTTATTTCATTTTATTTTTTGACAAAAAGTATTGAGCATGCAGAAACAGTTTAGTGGAACATTTTCCAACTAATTTGTATCTACATGCTCAATCACTTTTTATATATTATTCAACTATATAAATAGTCCATATTTTTATTCCACAAACGATGTGGGACTCCAACAATAATGTTATACGATCTCTTAAAAAGATATTATAGTCATCATAAATTGATTACTATATCCAGAAAATTCTCGAATACGCTGTTCTACTTAGTCGGTGTTTGGTTCTTTCCAGATACTTAGTCGCTGTTCTACTTGTTGTTTGAGATCATGTTTCAGATAGTCACACACACACCCGGTGACCCCATTAGATACGCCTTTGAGTATATTCAAGTACTTAGCTCCTAAATTAATAGGATTCATTCAAAAATTTATGTGTAAACACCTTGTGTTTTATTTATTTTATTGTATTTTATTGAAAAAATAGTTTAAGAGGGCCACCTAGTTTAGAGGATCATTTTCCGATAAATTGCATGAACATCTTCAACTTATTTTTGTATATTATTCAAAAATATAAAAAGAATTTATGTTTTTATTTCACAAATAATGTCAAAACTTCAACAATAATAATTAATATTATATGATCACTTAAAGTGATATTGCAATTTCATAAATTTATTACTACGTCTAGTAAGTTCTAGAATACTTTGTGTTCTCTTCATATTAAATGAATATTTGAGATTTTTTTTATTGTTCAAAATAATTAAATTAATTAAGTTCAAGATGGATTTGAATTTGTTTTCATATTTGCCCTTTACTTTAGTGAGATTTAATATTTTTTAGGAGGTAAATTACATTATTTATAAAGTTATATTTGTAATTTTACAAAGGATAATAGTGAAAAATATGATTCATGTTATGTCCTTGTGTGCTTTTCTTAAGTGTGCATTGCCTCATAAATTCAATTAATATGAAATAGAGGGAGTATATCATATGGCCACTCAACTAAGATCAAGTCACTTAACTTTCTTTGATAACCTTAAAGTCATTCAACTATGAATATTTTTTCATCAAAATCACTGACCTATTTAACCGATTTTTTTCATGGGAAGCTTACAAAAACCACATAAATTTAGGAGATAATTACTTAAATAAATGTCTAGTTTGCAATATTACGAGTTTTACTAGATTTTGGTGCATTTAGTTATATATTCAGATGTGTCCCAGTCCAAATTCATATATCTCGAGATAGATGGATCAAAATTAAGTGTTATTTTTTTAGCGTATCTGACTATTTGGTAGCAAAAATATATGTATTTAAATGTATCATCCTCAATATATGATAGAAAAATCATAATAGTTGATAAGATATATATATATATATATATATATATATATGTTCAATAATGTAATTTTAACCCTTTTTTCATAGAATTTACTGCAATTTTTTATTTAATATATGGTAGTTTTCAACCATTCAAAGCATAAAAGGCTAAATAATAAATACAAATATCATATTTACTAAGGTATAAATGAGTATGGAAAAAGAATATTCGAAAAAATACGTATTCATATGTTAATTATCATATAACATAACTAACAATGTGTGACGCTCTGTGCAAAATAAAAAGTTGAACAAACATATTGCAATTTAAAGAGTTATTTTTTCAACTTAATTGCAATGATTTATTCAACGATATTTCTATATTATTCAAAACAACATAAAAATGTGTATTATTTTACTCCGTAAACAATGTGGGATTCCAATAATAATGTTTTTCTTGAAGTGATACCATAATCTTCACAAACTGATTAATATGGTCCGGAATATTCTCGAATACTCTGTCCTCCTTAGTCGATGCTTGTAATTCTTTCAGTTTTATAAGTAATTCTAGAGCATTATAGGAAAATTTCCAGACAAACAATTGTTATTTTTCATACACAAAAATCGCTACTAGTTGTTTGAGATAATAACGAGATAGCTTGTTACGTTGAATATGAACATTGACAGAAAACATTCAAATTTGAAGTGACTGAAATTATTCTTAAATTAATTTACTCTATAAATATAACTAAATATTTTTTTTAGGATATAATAGTTTTCGACCATTTAAAGCTGAAGAGGCTAAATAATAATTCCCAAAATAGATTTATTAAGGTAAAAATGAGTACCAAAAAGAATATTAAAGAAATATTCTTTTATATATATGGGTAGATGCCTTGTACTTTATTTGTTTTATTTCATTTTTTTGATAAAAAGAATTGAGAATGCAGACACAATTTAGTGGAGCATTTCCGATTAAATGGCATCTACATGCTCATTTCTTATTTTATATATTATTCAGAACTTTATAAAAAGTCTATATTTTTTTCTTCCACAAACGATGTGGGACTCCAACAGTAATGTTATACGATCTCTTAAAGTGATATTTTCGTCACCGCAAATTGATTACTATATTCAGAAAATTTTCGAATACACTATTCTCCTTAGTCGGTGTTTGATTCTTTCCAGATCCACACAAAAAAAATTCTAGAACATGATTCAAAAATTTTCAATTAAGGTTTTTCTCTTACAAATTTACTCTACTTTCTTTTGATAATCATAAAGTCACTCAATTATAAATATTTTATCTATAAAACCGTTCAACTTATTTAATTGAAATTTTTCATACGAAACTTACAGAAATTCACTAGTTTACGAGATAATTACTTAAACGTTATATTTTTTGTTAAAAAAAAATACAACCACCAATATTTTCATCTAACTACATTTAAGATAATTTTAAGCAAAATAACAAATAAATACTAAAATAAAAAAGAGAAATTCTGTATAATAAAATATTTTAATTAACAAAAATTATAAATAACTCAACATATTTAAAATGCAAGCTAACTATGGATAATAGTTGGTCTACCTTACGGGAAAATGAACAAGTATCCCCCTAGACAATAATAAAAATCTCAGAGACATAAATTATCTAAACTAAGGTCTTATTACCCTCTGAACTTTTTTTTTTTTGTAATTTATACATCTTTTTTCTTACGTGGCACACTCCGTGACTCCACCCAATTGAGGCGCGTGAGAGATATTTAAATGCCACGTTAACCAAAAAGGTGCACAAAATTACAAAAAAATAAGTCCATGGGGTAATAAGACCTTAGAATAATTAAGGTGTGTCTTTAAATGTCACGTAAATAAAAAAGGTACACTAATCATGTTTCAGATAGTCACTCAACTAAAGGTTCTTTACTTAGAATGACACTCAGTTTTCTCTTATAATCTGAACGACACTCAATACCTACAAAATCACTCAACCTATTTAATTTATTTTTTCGATAGAATTTACAGACATGCAATTTTATTTAAATCCAAAATTATAACAAATAAAGAGATATTCCCTAACCATTTAATTATTGATCCATCCCCACTTGATCCACCCAACTTGAAATGTAGCATTGACCTTTTCAATACTAATTGTTAGAAACAACACATTACAATTTAAATTATTTCTCTAATCACTTCTTTTATATTTCTCTAACAATAAAAGAAGCAATATATATCTAAGAAATATAAAAGATGTGAACTTTGTCACGTGCGGTGTGTACAAAGAGCTATTTTCAGTAAATTGTTGTAGATATAAAAATTTAGTATTTTCTTATTCTTTATGTGATTACATTACTTATCATGATATAATTAAAACAAAAAAGTCAGGACTAGTCCTTGACAAAACTATGAAAATGAAAAATATAGGAAAAATTATGTAATTATATATACTTCACTATCAGAGGCGGATTCAGGGTTTCGAGTCTCTGGGTGCTAAATAGGTTCATCGATTAAATTAATTTTAGGCTTCAATCGAATTATTCATCTTTTCGATCTATGGAAATATGAACAATAATAATATGACAATTTTCATATTATATATACTACAAATTCTTTGTGCATGGGTCATGTTAATTTTTTCCGCATTATTTCAATTTTATCAGATTTTTCCAACGAAGCAAAAGTTTATCGTTTTAATTTAGATGCCCTTGTTGAAAGTCGAATTTAAGACCGACAACGGAAGATTTTTTTTCTCACATAATATTTGAGAAAAATCACTTTAGCTCAATTGGTTGACTATTTGAACTCTCACCTTACAATTTTCCCTTCCCTTCCCTACCTCCATATATAAATACAAATTTTCACCCCGTTAAAACTTTCAATTATACTATAAATAACATAAATATTCATCATTCATTTATAATTGTACTCGACAAGTTTTTACATTTCTAAAACGATCAATGAGGATATCAATGCTTATAGTTATAAATGGATCACGTATTATGTAACACGCTAGTCAAATAGTCAAATATACTTATAAATTACTACTCCATATTAAGACAACTATTAGAAACAAACAAAAAAAATGGGTCGCTATCATATTAAGGAACCAAGTGAAAATTGCGAATTAAAAAAACTCCTAAGGCCTCAGCGAGATTCGAACTCACGACCTCCATATTAGATTATAACCCTTAGCCACCCGCACTAGAAGGCCTTTTGATTCCATCAGTGGCACGTTTAATATTTGTAATTATATTTTAGATATATACCTATATATATCAAGGTTTTGTAACGGCAGGGGTATATATGAGCCGTTTGTATAACGATAAGGGTATATATGAGCCACTTTTATAACGAGGGGTATATCAGCTCCAAATGACAAAGTTAAGGGGTATATCAGACCCTTTTCCCTAGAAAGAAAAATAAAACAAGATTAATATAAAATTCAAATTTCTAACCTTGCCTAGAGAGGTGCACCCAATCAAAAACACATTATGTGATACTTGATGTGTGGTATATTTTTCAAAAAAATATAACACTACTATATATGATTTTGGGAGGGGATCATGAGTTCACGTGAACCTGGGGACCCTCATTATAGATACGCCTCTGAATATATTCAAGTAATTAGCTTCTAAATTAAATGGATTCATCCAAGAATTTATGCGTAGACGCCTTGTGCTTTATTTATTTTATTGAAAAAAATGTTAAAGATGCATATTCAATTTAGAGGGACATTTTTCGACTAAATTGAATGAGCATCTTTAACTTATTTTTGTATATTATTCAAGACAATATAAAGAATTTATGTTTTTATTCCACAAACGATGTGGGACTCCATCAGTAATGTTATATAATCTCTTAGAGTGATATTATAGTCATCGTAAATTAATTACTATATTCAGAAAATTCTGAAACACTCTGTTCTTCTTAGTTGAGGCTTTGCTTCTCTCCAATCTACAAAAAATTCTAGTTTGAGATAAATTCTTAGATGATTACTCAACTAATCGTTCCCTCGACTTTATATATATATATATATATATATATATATATATATATATATATATATATATATATATATATATATATATATATATATATATATATATATATATGGTGCATTTCTGAAGGAACGTTTTTCGACTAAACTGCACCAATATATCTGCTAATATTTTATTATATTCAACACTATATAAGGAGTCAATATTTTTCTTCCATAAATGATGTCAGACTCCAATAATAATGTTATACGATTTCCTAAAGTAATATTGTAATTTTTGTAAATTAATTACTATATCCTATAAATTATCGAATACTTTGTCCTCAGTCTTTGTTTGTTCTTTCTAGATCTACAAAAAAAAGATATTCTTGAGCATTAATGGAAAATTTTCAATTAAGGTTTTTATCTTAAAAAGTCATTCAACTTTCTTTTGATAATCACTCAATTACGAATATTGTATCTACAAAGTCACCCTAACCTATTTGATTGAATTTTTCATGGGCACTGATAGAAAACCCCACTAGTTTAGGAGATAATTACTTAGATGCACTCTTGTTTGCAATATTAGGATTTTTACAAGATTTTAGCACACCAAAATATGCCGAAATATATGTATCTCGAGATACATGGGGATCGAAATTTAGTGTAATTTATTTTAGATACACATGCAAATATCTCACTCTCTTCCCTTGCCTATCTCTCATCTTGCTCGTCACTCTCCTATGTATACATACATATACATGCATCTAGTGTGTATTTAGTGTGATTTGCCCTATATCAGATACATGATTATATCACTCGCCTTTCTCCTCTAAATTAGTGTATCTGGTAGAAGAATTAAATACATCTATGTAAGTATATATTTCTCAATCTATGCTATGATAGAAAACTCGTAAGGATTGGTAAGATACATACTTATTTGAAAATATAGATTTTATTTTCTTTTTTCCATTAAAATTTGTTGACATGCCATTTTTATTTACTAAATGGTACTTTTCAACCATTCAAAGCATAAGAGGGTAAATAGTAAATACAAAAGTCAGATTTGCTAAGGTAAAATGAGTCCGAAAAATATTACTAAGGAAAGAAAAAGTGTTGAACATAGGAATTGCAATTTAGAGAAATATTTTTTCGACTAAATTGCATTTGCATGTTCAACTATATTTGTATATTATTCAAAACTATATATAAAGTTTATATTTTTACTCCACAATCGATGTGGGACTCTTATAATAATATTCTTTGAACTGATACTCCAATATTCACAAATTTATTACTATGTTCTAAGATATTCTCGAATACTCTGTCCGTCCTTAGTTTATGCTTGCAATTCTTTCTAATTCTATAAGAAATTCTAGAGCATGATAGGAAAATCTTCAGACATAAACAACAGTTGTTCTCCACACACAAAAAAACTCGTATTAGTTGTTTGAGATAATATCTCATGGTTACTCAACTAACATTCTTTTTTCTTCAGGAAGTTACTTTACTTTCTTTTATTAGCTCCTACTTATATAAAAAAAAATATAGGGAGATAATAGGAACTTAGTTTAGCTAAGGTGCGTCTCTAGGATTTTGGTCATAGTCTAGGGGAGCACTTGTGCATTTAAATTAATTCACTCTATAAATATAACTAAATATCTTTTTTTATTATACAATTGTTTTCAACCATTTAAAGCAGAAGAGGCTAAATAATAATTCCCAAAATAGATTTAATAAGGTAAAAATGAGTACCAAAAAAGAATATTAAAGAAAGAATACCAAGAACAAACAAACACATATATGGTTATTCATATGTTTTTATATATGTTATTTCCATATACAAAATAAGTAATAAAGAATTTATTCGTAGACGCCTTGTTTTTTATTTCATTTTTTTGACAAAAAGTATTGAGAATGTAGAAACAGTTTAGTGGATCATTTTCTGACTAAATTGTATCTACATGCTCAACCATTTTTTTATATATTATTCAACTCTATATAAAGAGTCTATATTTTTATTCCATAAACGATGTGGGACTCCAACAATAATGTTATACAATTCTTAAAGTGATATTATAGTCATCGTAAATTGATTATTATATCCAGAAAATTCTCGAATATGCTGTTCTACTTAATCGGTGTTTGGTTGCTTCCAAATCAACAAAAAAAAAATTCTAGAACATGATTGGAAAATTTTCAATTAAGGTTTTCTTCTTAAAAATTTACTCAACTTTCTTTTGATAATCACAAAGTCTCTCAATTATGAATATTTTATCTACATAATCGCTCAACCTTTTTAATTGAATTTTTCATGGGAAACTTATAAAAATCCTATTAGTTTAGGAGATAATTACTTAAATGCGCTCTAGTTTGCAATATTACGATTTTACCTGATTTAGTGCATCCAAATATGTCCAAATACATGTATCTCTAAACACGTTAGATCAAAATTAAGTGTAATTCATTTTAGATGCACTGGCCTGGAACAATTGTGAATATACTAATTGTTAGCTATAGCACATAACACTTTAAAATATTTCTCTAACGCTAAAAGAACCAACATATCTAAGAAGTATGGAAGAGGCGATTTGGGATATAGTAATCAATTTACGATGACTACAATATCACTTGTAGATCCAGAAAGAAGCGACTACTGGACTAAGCACTACACAATATTCTAGAATTTTCTGAATGTAGTAATCAATTTACGTTGACTACAATATCATTTTAAGCGATCGTATAATATTATTGTCGGAGTCTCATATCGTTTGTAAAATAATAATATAAACTCTTTCTACAATATTGAATAATATATATATATATAAAAAGTAATTAAACATGTAGATACAATATAATTGGAAAATGCTCCACTAAGTTATTCATACATGCTCAATTCTTTTGTCAAAAATAATATCTTGTAGGTAAAAATGTGCATCATTCAATGAACTTCTCATGAAATTCAACTATTTATATGTGAAACCAACATAATAGATGAAAGTAATCAATTGAACTATACCATAATTCTCCTTGAAACATAACTTATTTTCAAATAATAGTTATTTGAATTTCTTTCTTTCTAGTTATTTTAACTACACTAAGTACCCATGAAATAAGACTTAATTATGGATTGACCCCCTCTATTTTAAAATGAAATATTTGCCACCTTTATATTATGAAAATCCTATACTAGACATTATCTTCTTCTTTACTATATGAAAAAAATCCTACCCTAATGAAATTTTATCTAAGTACATTTAAGATAATTTTGAAGCAAAACAACAAATAAATACTAAAATAAAAAAGAGAAATTCTACATAATAAAATATTTTAATTAACTAAAATTACAAATAACTTAACATATGTAAAATTCAAGAAAATTACTGATAATTGTTGGTACCTTATTAGATAATTTGTGTTCATTTTCCTATATTTTGACTTTCAAATGATAAATGTTTTTATAATATTTACTCTTTTTTTTTTATAGTTATTGGTTTTCTTCATTTTAAAATTTCATAAAAGTAAAAAAAAAAAGAGAAATTCTACATAATAAAATATTTTAAATAACTAAATTACGAATAACTTAACATATTTAAAACTCAAGAAAATTACTGATAATAGTTGATACCTTACTAGATAATTTGTGTTCATTTTCCTATATTTTGACTTTCAAATGATAAATGTTTTTATAATATTTAATTTTTTTGTATAATTATTGGTTTTATTCATTTTAAAATTTCATAAAAGTAAAAAAATGTCTATACAAAGAAATATTTTATGTGGATTTGTAGAAAATCAAAAAAAAATAAAAGAATTTTGACTTTCAAATGATAAATGTTTTTATAATATTTACTCTTTTTTTTTTTATAGTTATTGGTTTTTTTCATTTTAAAATTTCATAAAAGTAAAAAAAAAAGAGAAATTCTACATAATAAAATATTTTAAATAACTAAATTACGAATAACTTAACATATTTAAAACTCAAGAAAATTACTGATAATAGTTGATACCTTACTAGATAATTTGTGTTCATTTTCCTATATTTTGACTTTCAAATGATAAATGTTTTTATAATATTTAATTTTTTTGTATAATTATTGGTTTTATTCATTTTAAAATTTCATAAAAGTAAAAAAAAATGTCTATACAAAGAAATATTTTATGTGGATTTGTAGAAAATCAAAAAAAAAATAAAAGAAAAGGGCCCAACCGGGTTCGAACCGGTGACCTCTTGATCTGCAGTCAAATGCTCTACCACTGAGCTATGGACCCTTGTTGGACTTATAATTAAATATGATTATATTACAATAAATAAATTCTCCATTATAAACTCATTTGTTTTTTTTTTAAAATTACATTTTGGTCTTTAGTTAGTTAGACAAGTGTATGTTTCACCTTTCGATTAATATTCTAGATTTCAAAAAAAAAAATTTATTAATATCTTTCATAACTGAAATTGTTAAATTATGTTAGTCTACAACATTATATACTGAGTAATTTTACAAGTGGATAGTGGATACAAAGACCTTATCACTATCTTACGGAGGTAGAGAAGTTGTTTCTGCAGACCCTTGGCTAAAGTACAACATTTTCAAGTATAAAGAAAAAGAAAATAGAGTCAAAACATGACGATTAATAGGTAAAGCAATGTAATGCCTACAAAAAAAGAATTTCGAACAAAAACATAATAATGCAGTATCAAAACATAATAAACAAGTGAAGATGGATGTCAAAAATTAGAACTAACATGAATTGGGGTTAGTATAACGACAAACACCAACAAATTTGAACCCTCGAAAGCAAGACAACACTCTACTACCTACTTACTTTCTACCCTCATACGCAATTTTCATACCTTCCTATCTAAGGTCGAATTTTTGAAGATACGCATGTCCTATTTAATCACTTCTCTCCAATGATTTTTCATCCTACCTCTACCATACCTCTCATTATGTCTACTATATCCAATCTCGCACCTCCTCACTAGGATATCTAGGCATTTTCGTATCTCATGTCCAAATTAAACCATCGTAATTTTGCCTCTCATTTTGTCCGTCAAAAAGGCTACTCCTACCTTTTCTTGAATTACGTTATTCCTAATCCCATCTCTACTAGTAACATACACTACCATCTCAGCATCTTTGTTTTGTCGCCATGTATATTTTGAATATAGGAGTTCTTAATTAAATGGCTAACATTGTATTCCATACAACAATGTTAGTTTAACCATCACTTTGTATAATTTATCTTTTAAGTTTGTTCGTATACATTTTTATACACAAGACTCCACTTCATATATACACGCCAAACTAATATGTTGTGTGATATATTTTTAAGGGAAAATTCTCAGCTAAGCAAACTTATACTATTGAATTACTCATCATAGCTATAGTTTGGTATAATTACCACTTGCGACTAACATTATACATTAATTACGTGGGCTGACTTCAAGTTTGTATAATTAGTCATGTTTGTATATGTATAATTCGCCAAGATATGCAAATACATATGTATAATATACAATTATTTAACCTATATACATATACAATTCACCTCTCTCCCACTCTCTGCCCTATCTCGCTCGCCTCTCTCCTCAGTCTCTCAATCTCGCTCGCCTCTCTCCTCCCTCTCCAAATCTCACTTGCCATATATACAAATGCATATGTATAATATACAATTATATACATGTACAATTCACCTCTCTCCCACTCTTTGCCCTCTCTCGTTCGCCTCTCTCCTTCCTCTCCTGATCTCGCTCACCTATCTCCTCCCTCTCCCAGTCTCGCTCGCCTCTTTCCTCCCTCTCCCGATCTCTTTTTCCATATATACAAATACATATGTATAATATACATATACAATTCACCTTTCTCCCACTTTTTTCCCCTCTCTCTCGCCTCTCTCATCTCTCTCCCAGTATCGCTCGCATCTCTTCTCCATATAACATGTAGCTTCGAAATGTAATTATCAAATTATAGCTATAAAGAATAATTATGCTATTTTTGAGTGACTATACGTAAAAATTTCTATTTTTTTAACCCTCAACTCATAAATTAAAAAATTGTGTGATATATTTTTAACCCTCAACTCATAAAAAAAAACTTTTATCTTAATCTTTTAAAATAAATAATAATAATAATAATTACAATAAGTATTTTGTGATTTGATTAATTTAATTCCATATGTATGAAGTGGCCAAGTCCAAGGTGTGAGCATTTGCCAGCTAGAACTTTGACAAACGATCTCTTTGATACTTAGCCAACAAATCTAAGGGCCGCCGTTAGTTACCTACGCGGTTATGCTCTTGTGGTAATAGGAAAATCCCAATCGGTTCAATAAATAAACACGTGAGTTCTACGTAATATGATATATGCTACATGTAAGATATGAATTGTCATGTAGGATGTGACATAAGTGATAAGATATGTATGTTTATTTGTTTAATTTTATATAAGTATAAATATTTATTTGTGCATATTGATAATAGAAGGACATAAACGTAAAATAAAATCAAGTAAAAAAAATATTCCTTTACGATTTATAGTATAATCCTCATGTACCTAATTACTTGTCCACTTTTGAATTGACACACCAATTAAAAAAACAACTAATGACATACTAAATTTATCATTTTACCCTTATTAATTATGAAGTGGATGAATTAAAAACTTAAGATTTCAAGAAGTTCAAACCTTTCTCAAAGTAATTGATTGAGGGAAAAATAGGTAAAAAATTTTATCCTTTCTTAATTTGTCAAAAGGGATAAGTAATTATGGACAACTATAAAAAAAAAAAAAAGTAATTAGGAACAAATGAGTATTATAAATACCGATGATAAATTATAAATAAACAGAATTGTCTTCTAATGAATGTTTGTTAAGAGATATATACAAAAATCTTCGATTTGATAAATAATTTGAGATGGAAGTAATAATAGTAATCTAACATCATTTAAGCCAAAATTCATGACAATGCCAAATGTAAACACAAGAATATTGAAATGAATCTTGAAAATTGAAATTTACAAGGTGTAACTTGAATATACAAACTCCATTTGGCCAAGTCATGTTAATGCATATAGTTTAATTTCCTTTTTGTGCGCAATAAAATAAGCTAATTAATAGCTTATTTTTCTTCTTAATTATTTTTACTTTTTCAATGAAGACAAAGACTAATAGACTAAGACAATGTTTATGTTGTTTCTTCTTTTCTCATTTTTAACTCATCTTGACAACAATTAATGAACTGTCCCTCTCTTTAAAAAAAATAAAAAAATAAAAATCATCTGATGTTCCGTAATTACATTAAAATTATAATTAAGTTTGAATCGCATAATACTTGATTTATTTTGAGAGTTTTACTTTCAACAGATTAAAATTTTAATTAAAAATAAAACAGTCTCACTCTCGTATTATAATTCAGATCGAAATTTTAATTAAAAATGAAACAGTCTCACTGCTGTATTATAATTAAAATAAATTTGTCCCTCTCCTTACTTTTCTTTATTCTTTTTGTGCTCTTCTCTTCTAATAAATAAACAAATTCAACTCATTCCTAACTACCCTTATTTGTGCAAATATATCTTCCTTCTTAAGAAGGCTTAGTCAATAAGATATATCACATATCTTTTCTATAGTGTGACAATAAGATTAAAGAAGAAATAACAAAAAAGAGAGGATTGTGGTGTGTGCTTTTCTTATTCATACTTGCAATTCTTGTGTCTGAGGTAATTGATTTCTTCTGCCAATTATATTCTCATGTCTCAATTTACGTGGTTTGATTCACAGTAAGAGGGTCAAACTAATCAATGTACATATTTTTTGATATTCTTATACATGTTTCAATTTTATGTGGTTTGATTCAGAGTATGAGGGTCAAATTAATTAATGTTCATAATTTTTTATACTCCTATATACATTTCAATTTATGTGACTTAATTCAGAGTACAAGAGTCAAACTAATCAATGTTCATACTCTTTTATATTCTTATATATGTTTAATTTTATGTGGCTTGATTTAGAATATGAGGATCAAACTAATCAATGTTCATACTATTTGTTTTCCTTTTCTTCTTCAAAGTTTTTATCTTATAATTTTATCCATTCTTTCTTTCTTTCATTATGAGGATGCAAATGTGCATGGATTTGTTTTTTTTTTTGGGAAAATGCACGAGTATTTCTCTAGACTATGAACGAAATTTCAGAGACATACCTTGACTAAACTAAGGTTTCATTGCCCTCCGAACTTTTGTTTTTGTAATTTTGTCCACATTTTAGCTTACGTGGCATCCAAATATCTCTCACACATCTCAATTGCGTGGAGCCACGGAGTGTGCAACGTAAGACAAAAAGTATATAAAATTACAAAAAAAAAAATAAGTTCAGGGGAGTCATAGGAACTTAATTTAGTTCAAGTGTGTCTCTGAAATTTCGATCATAGTTTAAGAAATACTTATGTATTTTCCCTTTTTTCTTTTTTTTTTCCACTTTTGCATTAACCAATTGGAACTACAAAAGGAGTAGGGTGTAGGTAACTAGGTAAGAACATTTTCTCCAAATAGTAGTAACATCTTTTACTCCCTCCGTTTAAAAAAGAATGATCTAGTTTGATTTGAAACGGAGTTTAAAAAAAGAAAAAAGACTTTTAATCTTGTGGTTATAAATTAAAGTTATGTCAAATCACCAAAATGCCCTTAAATCTTATGATCTTAAACATGCCACGTGGAAAGTTAAAGTGTTCAAAAAAAGAAAAGGGTCATTCTTTTTGAAACAGACTAAAAAGGAAATAGGATCATTCTTTTTGAAACGAAGAGAGTACTATTTTGATTCATTAGTTAAACATTTGCAAATGACACTTGCTTAGGCCAGGGTATTTGGAGAAATTAGGGATGCATCCAATTCACATTCAACATTTAAAGTTAATGATTTTCTACATCAATTTTAAGTAATATACGATAGTTATAAAACTTATAATTAAATATCAATTACTTTAATGAATTTCTTAATACATTGACAGAAATTATTGAATTTATATCTATAGTAATCACCGTAGATCTGCCTCTAATCGCATAACGCCAATAACTTAATATAGAGTATGGAGCCAATGATAAAATTTAGCGACTATGTTTACACGTTATCACAATATTTATCATTTCTAAGTGATAAATTGAGGTAATAATATGTATTACTTAACTATGGTTTAACAATAACATAGAATGTAAGAATACATATGTATTTATTAGATTATATTGGTATAAATCCCTAGGTATAAAAGAGTTGAAAACTTAACTTCCTTTTTTACTTTTATAATTTTGCATTATTTAAATATCCTCATTTCAAATATTACATAGAGTATATTATAAACTCTATAGTGATTATAAGAAGTCTAGTTATTATATTATTCATACTTGTTAATTAGTAGAGGTTTGATACTTCATTGGAATTTGATAAGATAAGGCCTAACCTTCCTTATTTGAACTTATCCATTAGTTTTATTTTTATTTTAATTAAACACGACTAGATCGCACTGTCTAGTAGTATAAATCTAAAAAAAAAAAAAAAGGTAAAAAGAGAAAAATTGTATGGCCAACTAATTAACTCCATTTTTCTTGAAATTCTCCACTAGATTGTTAGCTATCCCCTAAATTATGATCGAAGTATACTAAAGATGTTTTTCAAATTTTGGGCAAAATAAATCCTCTAAATAATCTTTTCTTGTTAAATTAGTTATTTCATGTATTTCTTGTTTGAATTATTCATTAATCTTTTACTCATTCTACTTTACTCCTTTCTCACCAATATTAATTTCCCCAAAAGTTTGATAAATTCTACATACAAAGTGAGAAATAGTCTAAATTGTTAGTCTCAATATATATAGCAATTGACTTAAAATTAAAGGGTAATTTAGTCATCTCTATGAGGTCATAAGATAATGACAATTAGATTAATTAGTAGGAAGTCACTAGCTAGCTTAGCTAATGACATTTTAAATCCAATTACTAATTAAACATCAAACTACTTTTACACATATTAAATAATTAAAATAAATAATTACACTAGCAACTAGAGAATTTGTCTATTGTTAGAATTTTTTTATCAGAATGATAAAATAACATATTTATGTTATGTTTTTTTTAAAACTTTTTGAATATTTTTACCTTTTTAATTTTGAAATATTTTAACTAAAAAATCAAAAAAATATCACTTTATTTTAAAATAAAAAATATTATAGAATTTTTAAATTTCTATCCAAATTTTCACTATTTTTTTTTAATTATTTAGCATTACCCCTAACCTAAATAATAATGACTCCAATAAAATATACAAATAGGGTTAGAACGTGCCTGATCGTTATTAATAATAATATAATGTAGATTTGGTCTTATTCAATATTATAATAAATATACTTCATAATCAATTAATAATACCTATGGCACGACGATATTCAATTTGTAACATTTATTTGTTTGTATGCACATATACAAAAGAGGCGAGTTAATTTTGTAGTTTTTTTATAAATTTATTTTAAATTTTAATAATTTTTTATAATTTTGTTTTTGTTTTTTATACATAAAAAAGTCTTCATTTTTATACGAGATCATAAAATGTCATTTTATTCTGTTGTAAATGATCATAAGAGATCGTTTTGTTGAACAAAATATACACATTAAGAAAAAATACAGGACAATAAATATTCACATTAATAAAGATCAAGTTAAAATCTTTATCGAATTCAGTTAATTGCCATTGGATTCAATCTGACTATATATTTTATGGATATAAATAAAAAGTGTTAATTATCTCAAAAATATATATATATATATATACATACATTAATAAAAATTTAATTACTCTTTAATCTCAATTTACGTGATATCATTCGCATTTTTCATCGAACAAGACATTTCTTTAATCACTATATTTTTTATGCCTTTTATATTATTTCGAATGTCTGTATTTACAGTTACTTTTATAATTAATTACTTGTGTTAATATGCTTTACAACTAATAATGAACTGTACCAACAAAAAAATATATTAAAAAAACCTAACCTCCATAAATAAATAAATATATATAATAAATGAATTATTATTATTAAATTAAAATACGTTATTATTGCGCGTTACATCTAACGCGGTTTTTTTTTTTTTATTACATTACATTGCGAATAATATATATATATATATACATTCACATAACTCTCACAACTCCATTTCATTTTGCTGTATTAGAGCTATTCACGTTTTTTTTCATGTCAACCTCACACTTACAAATAAAATTCGATCATATTATCGAGTTTTGAATATTGAAATTTTTTGTAGTTATAAGTAAAAATTTTCATTATTTATTTGGAGATATCGAATTTGAATATCGAAATTTTTGATTTGATTTAGTAGTACGATGGCGGATCGAGTATATCCTATGGATTTACCATCATCATCAAGTAATCCACCGTCTTCACACAACTCCGGCGAAGTAGTTTCACCGAAAAAACCATCATTTCCATCTCCGGCGAAACCTATACAACCTCCGGCGGGGACTTACGTAGTTCAAGTTCCGAAGGATCAAATTTACAAGTATCCTCCACCGGAGAATTCTCGCCGGTATGAGTCTCTTACTAAACGGAAACCTCGCCGGAGCTGCTGCTGTCGTTGTCTCTCTGCTTCACTTTCTCTGTTCTACTTTTTCTCATTATATCAATCGGAATCACCGCCGGAGTTCTCTACCTTGTCTACCGCCCTGAAGCACCAAAATACACACCATTTCCAGCATCGCGATTAAGAATTTCAACGTCACGGCGTCGTCTAAGATCTCGCCGGAGTTTGACATTTCTGTCAGATCTGAAAATCCGAACAACAAATTAGGGATTTACTACCGGAAAGGAAGTTCAGTTACAGTGGTTTACTCCGGCGTGGATCTATCCGCCGGTGTATTGCCGGCGTTTTATCAGCCGGCGAATAATGTAACGGTTTTTCAAACGGCGTTAAAGGGTTCAAACGTTATACTTGGAAACGCCGTTAAATCGACGTTAAAAAATGAACAGAGAAAAGGGAAAGTGCCGTTTAGAGTGAATATTAAAGCGCCGGTTAAGATTAAGATTGGGGCCGTTAAGACGTGGGAAGTTATCGTTAAAGTTAACTGTGATTTAACGGTGGATGTTTTGACCGTTAAGTCGAAATTGGTATCTAAAGATTGTGATTATAGTGTGAGGCTTTGGTAGAGTGTTTAAGGTTTAATAACGTTTTAAATTTGATTTTTAATTATTTATTAGTATAATACTATATACTAAAAAACATAATGTAGAAATTATGTAATTACTCTTTCCTCTTTTGGTTTTGAGAAAAAATGCTTGTATTTTTATAGACTTGAAAAATGTTAGTTAATTCATTTATAGAGAAGTTGAACATTGGTTTTATTTTTTTTTTCTCTAGTTTGAGTATTTATTGTTTCGATTAATCTGAATTCATTCATAAAGCTTTTTACACGAGAATTATGTGAAATGACGTTATTCATTCCACGACGACAACCTATGGTGATCTTAACGAGACTTTACTTGGAAATTCTAGGGATTTATTTGCACAACATAATTTGGTTAACTATCTATTGTAAAAATGCATATAACATTAAATAGACGCTCAAATTTAGCCTTTAATTAGAAAATAAATGTCCTTATTTTGAGTATGCACGTCTAAATACTTGATTGTTTGGACTTAGTCTATTAGCATCAGTGTCCTACGAGACAGGGATGAATTGGATAGAGAGGAGTTCTTAGTTACTAGTCCGAGTCGAGTTTTAAATGTGTATTTATTATAGGTCTAGTTAAACATTCACTAATTAGCATTATTTCTATAAGGGAAAAAGGATACATATACCTCTGAACTATCGTAAATGGTATGTAGACCTTCCGTCATACTTTTGAGACATTGGTGTCCCTGCTGTTAAAAAATTAGAGCATATATGCCCTTCACTTAAACAGAATATTAAATAGGGACACGTGACACAATCTTATCTCATCGATCTGATGTCGGGTCGGTGAATAAGATTATGACATGTGTATGTCTGTTAGTATAAAGGGTATATATACTCTAGTTTTTGGACGACAGGGACACCGATGTTGCAAAAATACGACGGAAGGTATCTGTAAATCATTTTTGATAGTTCGACAGTACATTTGCCTTTTTTTTCCCTTTCTTTAACTATATTCTTCCTAGCTTTTGTCACTGATGTTCATCTCCTTCAATTTCCAAATTCAATACTGAAAACACAAGTAAAAACTTATCAATCTAATGTATATTCTTCGTCTTTACAGTAAAGAAGACGAACCATGAATCTAACACAATCGCAAAAGTTACCTCTACAATAGCTGAGGATTGTCAAAGACTATATAAGAAGAGAACGGTTTATTCCCCCAACGAGTATTGTACACTTAACATTTACAAAGAAAAGGGTTCAAAAGAAAATCCTTTAAATACATATCCTCTTGTAGTTGCTATATTAAAGTTTTAACACAAATCTAAACAAAAATGAACTGCCTAAACCCCATGCTGGCTTTAACCATGCCAAAGCATCATGAGCTGGTTGCGAAACGAGATTACTCAACTGAAAATGGTGAATCCTCAGACCTTATACAGAAAAGTCGACCCCTGCGTCTGGAATATGGGGAAGTTTGTGTATCTCTTCGTGTTAACAGATTCACTGGCTGAAGAGTAACTCCTACAGCACAACTTAGTTTTCTGTGCACGTGGACTCCTGAGGAACCTACATCATCGTGATCGTGAAAAAGAAGGGTCAAAATGCCCACCAAACACAGCACAGAACCAACGAGGAGCTTATCGTAGCGTTCCACCCATTGAAACTT
Organism: Solanum corneliomulleri; assembly: GCA_027704805.1. Classification (NCBI taxonomy): domain Eukaryota; kingdom Viridiplantae; phylum Streptophyta; class Magnoliopsida; order Solanales; family Solanaceae; genus Solanum; species Solanum corneliomulleri. The sequence continues at coordinate 3,172,445 of JAKWIY010003052.1, read as the reverse complement.
GAGTTGACTTGCACCATAAAATGATAGAGCCACCAATGAGGTCATAACAGTAATCGTGCTGCAAATGAAGTATAAAAAGTAAATGATACTAGCGTGCCAATAAAGAAACAAAATTCTCCGAATCCTAAGACTGTATATGTTTATGAATCGTGAGAGGGGAAAAGTTACATCTATTCTAATCACCAAAAAGATTGAAGCAGTCTGTCATAAAAGGCTATAAATTTTCTGATATCAGACCAGAGAAATCCCTCGTAGGCTTCTGGCCCAAGTCCAGTTGGTGCACAAGTTTGAAACTCCTAGGGATATGAGAATGTATCATCTCTACCCTCTTCCCAACTTAAATACCAAAGTTTCATCTTTGACACGGTTTGAACTCGTGAGATGCACCTAATCTTCACATCATGTGTTGGCATTTTCCAACAGTCAATGAAAACTCAAAATACATCTAACGAAATGCAATTAGATAATTCTATGGAGCCCAAATAATGTTGTGTCGAACGGTTAACAGCAAATGCAACTGGATTTGAACAATACCAAGTATTGGTCACATCAGCTAAACCCCAACCCCTGATTCCTTCTCTTTCTTTTTCAAACAAGACCAAGTATTATTGCAATATATCAAGATTAATATATGTCTAGAAAACGAAAAAGTCTGAGAACAGAAAGGTTTGGAGTACAGTTACGTAGTGTAGAATGAAAATTTAAAATCAAACTAATACCTGAAAAGTAAAAACTATGATGGCAAGCACCATCATGGAGGACGAATTTCCAACAGCAAGAAATACAGGAGAGTGGTTGCGCAAGGAGACAGAGCAGGGACAAGTATAGCCACTGCCACAGCCATCTTCTCCATTGGTTGATTGTGTGAATGGCTATGACCACCCTTTCCAAAGAGATGTAAGATGACATAGCTACCACCAAGAACTACAAGCAGTAAGGAAGCCAGTTTGTGCACTGTTTCCTCCCCAGCAATTGTGTTTGATATCGTTATTGCCGTTATGCCAAGAAGTGAGGTGGATAACACGTGCAATACTGCTCCAAATGCAGCTGCATCCAGCAGTGATAAAAAACAGTTATTATTACTTAATTCAATGAATCTCAACTGAATTTAAATTGCTTTTTAGTAGTTGTTTTAGTGTGAAAATGAATGATCTAATTCGATAATGAGGTTCTAATGTAATAACTTCAAGGTTGAATTAAACCATCAATAATTAAATGTTAAGGTGAAATGTAGATATTTGGAAACTACAAAGAAAGGTACTACAAGACACAAATTTCTGGAAATTAAAGTTACCAAAAGGATATTCAAGATAACTATGGCCATAGTAGACATTATTTTAAATTTTAAAATATCGACTAGGCCAAAGCACAAAAACAAATGGGAAAAGGGCATATAAAATTCTAGAATGACTTCAAATTCTTAATATGGGAGAATAAGGTGGTTGGTCAGAGAAACTCAAATGATACTTAATGTATAAAAATTCACTAATTTTAGATAAGCTTACAATAAGAGGATATAAATTCTACTTTATATTTGACAAGGTAAATAATATTATGGTAATATAGAAAAAAGTAGAGAACCAACATAATAACATAGTTCTCTTACCAAATGATGTGACAGGATTTTGTATGTCTAACTTTGGCAATATTTGGCTTTTAAAAACAATTCCGACTCAAAAGTAAATTAAATTTTACCTAACTAGATCACACTTTATATCCACAAAGCGTTTGTATCCAAGCTTCATTAAACATCAGGCACAGTGGTTATTTTGGATGATCCAGCCAACTTAACAACTCTCAACGTACCTGTGTTCTTTAAAGAGGATTCGGGAAATAGGAGAAATGCAAATTTAGTTTAAATTAGACCTCAGGAAGTCATCTCTAGAAATCTCAGTTCTAACAAGTCGATACCCGGTTAAGGAGCTCATAGTACTTGACTACTATCCCATTCTAGGTGTTTTTCAAGCAATGCTTCTTATAATCTTGTTTGTCATTTATTTTCAAACTGCAATATCAAGGACGCCAACTGATTCCCTCACCAGAAATCAACA